>JAINUT010001922.1:0-59766 GCA_020205555.1 Panax stipuleanatus
TGAAATAACGAAGTTTTATGGAAAACTAGGGATTGTTAGTACCTAACAAAATTATATTCTAACCTAATTTAAATATCACTAGTACTAACCCAATGTACATAGATTATATGATTATGTCTATATATACCCCCAACTTATCACAATGTAATAATATTACCTCATTAAAGTTTCACTTGTGAATCCAAAAGGAATTAAAATCTAAGTATGCTAGTATTCTTTTTACTAATGTAATGTAACTAAGACCCTTGTCCCATAATACTTGTCATATTTTCTCATCAGCTGCATAATAGGCCAGTGGCCTATCCTCCTATGTTCCTTAATCTCAGACTTGCAAATGATAGCTAGAGAATGGCTGGGGAAGGAGTTGGTGGTTTCTTTTCACCAAATTCCTCATACCCAATGGCTTCTTCGTCTTCCCTTTAGTTTCATTCTTAGGGTAAAACCCAGACATTGGGTAATGGCTTGGCTATAAATTGAAAGCTCTCCCTTCTCTGTTTGAGTTGCTAAAATTCTTTAAGAATCTAAACTAGAGTGTGAGTTGCTGAGTTGAGGAGAAATCAGAAGTTAGGAAGCAAGAATTAGCTAGTAAAAGCTCTAAGAAGGTAATATACATGTTCTACATTCTTAATTTCAAGTTGGCAAAATTCTAGAATTTCCATGAAATTCATGTGAATTGGTTTGTAAGTTGATACCAATGTGTTAAGTGAGTTTATATGTGAATCTATATGATTGGTCTGAGCATGCTACATTGTGGGAATTCATGTTTAATTTCTAAGTTTTGCAGAAGCAGAGCCGTTCCTGGAACTACCAAGGAAGGGCGCAGCTGCGCCCCTTCTGCAATTCAAACCAAGGCAGCTGCGCCGTGCACCAGTCATAAATTCTAACTTATGCTGAAATCTGATGAGATTAACATGCTAGGTTGACTTGGTTATACATGAAAATAAGTCCGACTTGTAATCTTAGGCTCCTTTGTATAAGCATGAGTACTTTAACTTGTTTTGGTATGCGTTTTTTAAAGAAAACTTAGAGTTTTGAAAACAAAGTTAATGAAACTTGTGGTATTTAAGTTATGATATTTTAACACATGCATATCGCTGAATTATATGTGTACATAAGCATGGGGAGTGATTCAAAGTTGATTTGCATGAGCTAAATTACTTTAACTTGGTTTTAAATGACTTTTAAAAGCAAATTTGGATGTGTTGCAAACTAATAATTATGAGCATGATGTTGTTTACATTCTGGACCTTAGAGCATGTATAATAGGTCCCTTTAAGTCTCTCAACATGACATAATGTAAGGTTATTCAAGCATGAAGTTATACAAGTTTTCAAGATGTGAACAATATTAACTATGTGTAAATAATTTGAACACATGCGAGCATGCATATTACAGGTTGTATAACCTTATTATGTGAATAGATGGTTAATATAGTTGGCCACGTGATTTCATGAACTTATTTGGCCTTAATTCATTAAAAATTCTAAACTAAAACCAAAACGTGTAAAAGTGAACTTGAAATGATCTGAGAAGCATACAAGACCCTTTAACATGTGTATATGCTATGTGTTAATATCCATGTATGCTAAGAAACGAGATGGAACCAGGAAACCAAAACTTAGCTCTGGTCTTGCTAGGGGGCAGCGCAGCTGCGTCGTCCCCAAGCCTAACTTCAGCGCAGTTGCGCCTTCTTGCAGTTTGGCCGGACAATTTTATTTGTAATCTGAACTTGGTAGCATGTGTATGATACTACTTTAAGTCATAATACATGATTATAATTATAATGATGTTTAAAGTGTTCTAGCTCATAATGGTTATGTGGAATCAAGAATCTAAAGGTTTTTACAAATTATCTAAATATACTTTTAAAAGCTAAATGGTGGCTACGTAGCTACACGATTTGATAGTGTACTAATGTGTCATCCCATTTGTGTAACTAAGATAGAACTTGATATGTGTCACTAACTTACGTGATCGAACATGTATTAGAGTGTTGGTTTATGTATAGAGCTTGAATAACTAATGAATATATGTATATACATAACTATGATACAATAGGAATTCAGTCCATAGCGACTCTTATTTAGAACAATTGATACTTCTTGTATTCCTGATTTATCATTACTGTTATACCATTGAGATTTTGAACTTTATATTTTTTCACCCTTATTGCTATATTACTTGCTGGGAAATTTTTCGCTCATTCTTGCTTCCCTAAAAACTTTACATTTAAGGCAGAGTAAGGCAATACCTCAGTAAATGACAAGGGCAAGGGCAAGGCTGTGGAATAACTTCAGTCCTTTAAGTTAGAAATATTATTATTATGATGTATTAAGGAATGATTAATTTATATTTTAAGTTATGTCGTAGATTTATTTATGTAATGTTGTAGTAACGATTACGAGACCTTGGGACGAGAATATTTATGTTATAACAATGTAAATTATTCTATTATTCCGTTGTATGATTTATTAGGGTATTATTATAATTAGATCGTGAAGCACCGAATTCGAGATAATAGTGTCTGAATTTGGGGGTGTCACACGATCTCTCTTTAATTGGGGATAATTTAGAGAGATACACATAATAGTGTCTAAAGGGTTTAATGATCAAAGATAGCTCTATAATTAATGAATAATGTTGTAAACAAGGAAATATTAATAGTTCCAAGACAGTCCTTTGAATTGTAAACGATGAGTCATTAAAGACCGAAAGATTTTAAAAGAATTCAAAGGCTCAACACTGAGTAGTCACTATGGACCAAGAACTCTTTACTAGAATTAACAGTATTAAACCGATAATCTAATATAAACAAGTACTATAGGTGATCAGCCTAAAGTACCGTACGTTATGCATAACATTTAAACATGTTGTTTGTGAGCACGTCGGTTCCCCGACAATATATAATTTCCCCTTCGATGAGGGTTGTTCATCTCATAAGAATTATAAGAGTCCGCAACAAGACAATTGGTTTAGATAGCTTTCTAACACATGATATTAGTCTAGCCGAGTTAAATGACTTAGATAACTTTTTACAATACATTTTAGAACAATAAGTTCAATGCTCGTAACATGAATCAAGATATACAATTAATTTCTAAATATGAATAATGATTCATACGAATATAGAAATTTACTCAATATGAATATGGTTGGCATAACAATGATTCGAAGTTTGCACAATATGAGATAAGGTTTAGATATTTGCATTCAATGTAAGAATGAAGTTAGGGAACTTGCCTTTAGCGTAGTTTACAAATCTTAAAGCTTAGCGTCACTGCAAAGTCTTATAGTATCCTATTTATGTATGTATATATACATATTAGTCATATAAGCTCAATTCATAAACTGACAATTCTACACATACTCCATTATGTACCTTAAGCATATACATTAATTTCTATCTTAGTTACATAATTAGACTATACGCTACTACAATAATCAAACTACATCGTTTTGTAATCATCATTGACTTCACTTTTGAAAATACGTATCAAATCTTGGTTTCCTATAGTCAACATATGCTTGAACACTTAAAACATTCGTTTATTCATGTATTACAGTTTAGGACATTAATGTAAACATACATCTAACTTCAGATTATAAACAAAACAATCTGACTACACTGCCTTATGGCATGGCCTCGCTGGATTTAGACTAGGGAGTGGCGCAGTCGCGCTGCTCCCTGTCCAAACCAATTCTGAAAATCAATTTTCTGAACCTTGCTTAAACTCTAGCATACATGGATGTTCATACACACTATACATACATGTTAAGAGGTCCTGGACTAGGTTTGATGTTTCTTAAGTTTACTTTCGCACATTATAGATTTATTTGGATAAATTTCTACTTAACAAGGCTATAGAGTTCGTTGCACAAAAGACTAACCATGTTACTTATTATATCACATAATGACGCTAATAAACCTTTAGTAAGCATGCTCACATGTATACAACTTATTTACACTTAGGTTTAATAGTTTAACATTTGAAATCTCATTTTACATCATGCTTGAAAAGTCTAAATCATGCTTGGCTAGATGGGTACACATATCAATCATGTCTAGAGGCCTAAATATCCTATCATGATTGTCCAAAAGTCCAAAATGCACGTAGAGTAGTTTTTCAATAAAGTTGGTTTTCAAGCTCCTAAAGTTTTCTTGAAAATCTCATGCTAAACCACTAAGCATGCAAGGCACTTTGGATTCACATATCATAGTCATTAAATACAAAACTAAGCCATATAAACATGCTTGAAAGTCAGAACTTAAATTATACCACGTTCTTCGAGTTTCATTTTTGAACTTCAAGTTTCTTTTAGAAAATTAAGCTAACGTAACTCATTATACACTAAGAAAGCTTATACCGTACGTTAGACTCATTTGCATACATATTTAAGTCGTCCATACATGTTCACAAGGTCAGAGTTTAAGAAACACAAGGTTCGTTAAGGTTTGTTCTCAAAATTTTAAGTTTTCTTTAAAAACTCCAACTAAAACAAGTTAAGGTGAGTGACTACAAGTAGAGAAACTTATGTTAGCATTGCAGGGTTATTTATAACCATAATCAAGTCAACTAACATGTTTATTATAATAGAAGATAGCAAAAATTGGATTTCATGACTGACAGGCGGCGCGGTTGTGCTGTGTTTGTACTGGGAAATGGCGCGGCCGTGCCACTTCGGTACAGGAACAGACCCGCCCCTGTTTCAGCACAACTTAAAAACTCACTTGTATACTCACAATGTAGTATGTTCTAAACAACCATAATGACTTCATACAACTCAGATAGCATGTTGACATCAATTCCTTGATTAATTAACAAGTAGTTTCAAGAAATTTTAAGAATTTATAAAACTTGAACTCAAGAATATAGTTAATGGAATGTTACCTCTTGAAGTTGAAATTGCTACCTCCAACTTCTGATTACTCTCTAAGCTCAACAACTCACTCTCAATTAGACTTAACAGAGAATTTGCAACTTGAAGAATGAAGAGGAAGACTTCCATTTATAGCCAAGCTATTAACCAATTGGTGATTTTGCCCAAGAGACTAAATCAATGGAAGGAAGAAGAGTACATTGAACAAGAGGGATTTGGTAGAAAGCTTCCCAACTACTTCCATCAACCCACACCCACACCCCCATTCATCATCACAAACCTCTGATTTTGGCAAGGTAGGGCTAGGCCACTGGTCTATATGCGGCTGAGGGGAGTTATGTGACTGAGAAATTGGGACAAGTTCTAATACTTTCTTTGGCATATAATCTCACATTTGATGACTAAATGTTATTTCCTAGGTTTTTGTTATGGTTATATATACTCAAAATCATATAATCCATGCACATTGGGTCAGTTCAAATAATATTTAAATGAGGTTAGAATATAATTCAGTTGGGTACTAACAACCCATAACTTGAAATACTCATTTTAATTATCCCACAAAACATCATAATCACATATGAGCTACTTTATGCAATTTAGTGAATTATATAATTCCATTCATTTATATCATATGTTCCCATTCATATATTAATGTCACACCTCATATTATTTAATGAATGAAGCCACTCAATGGCAATACAACTTATATGAACACATACAGCATATGGTTGCACATAACAATTAATTAATCAATAATATAATACTAATTAATCTCACTATTAAATCATTCCTTCATTAATTTTATTAAACAATTACTTAATCTATCATTATGCCACATAAGGCATATTACATAATCTTAAATTAAGCTTTTCATTATATTCTCCATATCTCTCAATTATCATATACTTATTCAAGTAAATGAATGTTCACAAACTCATGCCACCAATATACATCTTTGATATCCTCCCCATTGAGCTTCAGACTGTTCTTAATGTCTTTAGCTCTAGGGTTCCTGTGGTGCAGTCTAATTGCTGCATCCCAGTTATTCTCCATTTCGCTAGTAAATATAAAGTCCCATGGATCCTTCGATGGAATTATGGATTTTATTCTCCAACAGTCAATGTTGCTCTTTCTTCCTTAGTCGCCCCTGAAAAAGGCGCCTCTAGTAATCACCTTAATCAAATTACTCATGTTACTCGTGAGTTTTCAGTTAAATGGTGGGATAAGTTTGATCCTTTTCTCTTTCTATATAAGGGAGGCTCAGTCATTTTAGAGAGGCAGGATTTAGTAATCCAATAGAGCGTTTGAGAAGACTCAGATTCCTATCTGACTAATCTTCAACTCTCTTGCCTTCTCTCTTAGATATGATAAGTTTCTATAATCGAGTCAATCTGTTGTAAGTAACCAAGTTAATTGTTTGTAATTATTTCATAGTTCAATAAAAGTTTATTTTATTTAAACTTCTCTTATTACTTATGAACTGCTGCTTTAATTTCTTATAGTTTTGCTATAGTTGTTATTCAGCTTTGTTTATGCGCCACTCTTCTCTTGTAGTCTTCATCTTCCGCCTTTTGGTATCAGAGCCATGAGTTGTTTGTTTACTAAACGTTGTTCTTGATCTTCTTCTTCTAGTCATTTTTAAAATCAAAAGTTTTGATCTTTCTTTGTTCAAGAAGTCACCTAGTCTCTTTGTATAAACCACCCTCCATCGCCATAGGTCCCTGTCCAGCTTTTGTAAGTCTCGAGTGTGTGAGCAGTTTCGGCTTTCTGGGAATCACTAGATGATAGGGTATGTGTTTATGTTAAGCAAAGAAAGGGGTATGTACAGAAGAACACAGATTAATTAAAACTTTAATTTTAACTATGAGTAGATTGTTTAGATCTAGTTCGTCGGTTAGTAATAGATCTTCTCTTCCTTCTGTTCCTAATATAGTTAACCAAGAAGAACAAAGTTATGAAAATATTAACCAAACTCTTAATAACTGGAATATACCTAGTGTATCTCCTAAAGAAATTTATCAGTCAACCTTCATCGATAATTTCAAAACTGATTACAATGTTAAAACTGTTGAACGTGTGTATGCTATTAATAAAGAATATGAAAATTGTAGTCTTCTTTCTCCCGATGTCATTAATAAACATCGTAAAAAGGGTTATAATTTTATTCATATTGGTTTGGTACAAGTTGCAGTTAAACCATTAACTATTAAAGGAATAAACTCAAGCGTCTTTTTATGCTTAAGAGATGCTCGTTATCTTAATTATGCTCCTAGTATTATTGGAATCATGGAATCTAGTTTACATGATGGTCCTATTCATTTTAATTGCTTTCCTAATCTTCCTTTAAGTCTGTCTGATATTAATTTACTTAAGGCTTTAACTTTGAATATTAAAACTGCTGGAGAGATAACTCAAATGATTGAGGGATCTCAACCCTTAGCTTTAATCTTTAGAATTTATTATAAAGTTATGAAAACCAATTTGAATATTCATGCTCTTAATAAAAGTCCTAAAGATCATACTGTTTTAATACAGAGTAGCACTAGTAACGCCAATATTCAAACACCTAAAACTATTCTTTGGAAAGATGTCACGTTACCTAGCCAATGGATTCTTCCCCAGGAAGTTCCACAAAAACCAGTTAATAATAATTTGTTAAATTTAGAAAATATTAAGCAATTTTCTGATGGTACTGTTCGAATTAGTTTTGAACGTACTAGAAGACCTTTTATTATTGAAGAATTTACCAGTTCCTCTGTCCCTTCTACCTCTAGAAGAGACACTGAAGTCTTAAGTGACTTTTCTATTCCTGATGTTAAACTGAAAGGCGTGTTGAATCAGGGTCAGACAAGTCATCCTTGTTATACTCCTGCCTTTCAGACTGATGGAGAACATGAAGATGTTTCTCCTACTGTGTCGGTCGGTCCTTCTCCCTCTGACTTTGATGCCCCAATTAATCACCAATTAAGAGTCCTTACTAAAGTCTCTAAATTGGATTGGGATAGCCTTGTTAATGATTTTAATTCTAAAACTAATCAAGCTAAACGACATGCTTTTCGTAATATGCATGATAAAATTGATAGAGATAAAATTGTTCATAATTGGAAAAAATTTGTTAAACTTACTAGAGAGAACCTTACATTTTATGATTGGTATGATAGAAATCATTGTAAAGTTCTTACTAAATCTCAATGGATAAAAGAAAATAAGTCCAAAACTTTAGCTTCTCATCCTCCCCTTGAAACTGTTCTTTTACAAGTCAAAAATAACTCCGTTGTTGCTAGTCCTTTTAAAGTAGCTGATGGTAAAACTGATGATAAAAAGATTATTGAACAAAATAATTTTACTAATCAGTATTTAGCCACCATAGGAAAACAACTTGATAAAATTGAAGAAAAGTTTGATAATACACTTATTAAAACCCCTGATAAGAAACTTGATCAGCCTTTGTTAACCCTTCCTGATAACAGAGATGGCAAGGGATTACCTAGTAAAGATTCTGATTTAGTTAAAAGTATTGATAAACTTATTAAAAAGATTGGTTCGAGCTCTAGCGAAGCCAGTGGAACCGTGGCCATCATTGATCAGATTCAAGAATCTGGCAATGACTACAATAGTGACTCAGATGAGGTATCTGAGGTCGCTTCTGTTCCCGACCTTACTGAACAATTGAAAAGGTTAACTTTTAATAACACTAGTATTACAAAAAATTGGTATACTAGACCCACTCCCCCTGATCTTCAGTTCGAGGAAAAGAATCTTGACAATCAATTTTCGGTTTCCTCCAATAAAATTTATGAATGGAATATAGATGGCTTCAGTGAACATCAAATACTTACTAAAATGAATCACATGTCTATGGTTGCTAATAGTTACATCACTGCTTTTACTAATCTTACTCAACCTGAAATTGTTGAAATTTTAACTAATGGTTTTTCGGGAGTTCTTCGCTCTTGGTGGGAAAAACACCTTGATGAAGATGCTAGGAACTCTATTATTCATGCTTATCAACTTGATGATAATGGTCAACCTATCTTCCGTGAAGATATTGGTTTTGGTGTTGCTGATGGTATTAATACCCTAATTTTCACTATAATAAAACATTTTATTGGTACTCCTAGTAATATTACTGAACGTATCCATGATCAACTTAGTAATCTTACTTGTCCCACTTTAAGTGATTTTAGATGGTATAAAGATGTTTTTATTTCGCGTGTCATGCTTCGTAATGATAGTAACAAGCCTTTTTGGAAGGAAAAATTTGTTAATGGTCTTCCGTCTTTATTTGCTCATAAAGTCCGTGAAGAACTTAGTAAAACATTAGGCTATATTGATTATGATAACCTCACTTACGGTGACATTGTTAGTTATATTCAAAAAATTGGCCTAAAAATGTGTATTGATTTCAAAATCGCTAAACAAGCTACCAAAGATAAAAAGAAAGCTAAATATGAGCTTGGCACTTTTTGTGAACAATATGGTCTGCCTCCTATTGCCCCTTCGCGTAAAAAGCATAGGAAAAAGCACTTAGAAATTCATAAAAAACGCAAGCACCATAAAAAGCGCTCTAGTCAGACTAATAAAGAAAGTTATTATGAAAAACCCAGGTCTAGAAAGAAAACTGGAAATAAAAAATCCACTTCTAAATCTAGCGATAAGAGTAAAATTACTTGTTATAATTGTGGTAAAAAGGGACATTATAAGAATGAATGTAAATTAAAACAAAAATTAAACCAGTTAAATATTTCTGTTGAAGACTCTGAAAAGATTTTTGATTTACTTAGATCTCAGTCTGATGAAGATAATGATATTTCTGATATTCCTTATTCTTCGGCTAATGATCAAAATACTCAAACTCCTAGTGAAGATAATGAAGTTACTTTGTGTACTGATAATTGTAGGTCTGATTGCTGTAAAACTATTAATGTTCTTACTAAAGAGGAGCAAGAAAGCTCTTTGTTAATTGAATTGATTAGTAAGCTTACTGATGAAGACTTAAAATTGCAATACATGAAACAGTTAAAGGAATTGTTTTCTAAAAACATTTCTGGAAAGGGTAAAGTAATAAAAGCTAAAGAGAAGCCGCTTATAAGCCTTAATAAAACCCTTGAGAGATTTAAAGTGGCAGAGAGAGAGAGATTACTCTCCCTGAACTAAATCAAGAGGTCAACAAGCTTAAGAAAGAGATTTCTAGTCTCAAGACTGAAATCTCCAACTTAAGAAGTGATATGACTACGTTAGTTAACAAAGACTCTGAACTTCATATTTCTGATTCCTCAGAAAATGAAGACTTACCTGAAACTTCAGGAGTCAATGATGAAGAGTCTCCTTTGTTTATTCAAGGTAACTCATTAAAAAGGATAAAAGATATTACCATTCAAAAGTGGTATATTTTGATACGGTTAATGGTTGATGGCACTTTTGCCATTCAACTTCCTGCTCTTGTTGATACTGGTGCAGATCTTAACTGCATCCAGGAGGGATTAATCCCTACCAAATTTTATGTTAAAACCAGTGAACGTTTAAACTCTGCTAATGGAAGCAGCATGGAAATTAAATATAAGCTCCCTAAGGTTCATATTTGTCAAAATGATATATGTTTTAAAACTTCTTTTGTGTTAATTCGTAATTTAACTGATAAAATTATTCTGGGATTACCATTTATTTATTTGTTATACCCTTTCACCACCAGTAATAATGGGTTAACTACTGAGCACCTTGGGCACAAAGTTGTTTTTGAGTTTTTAACTCAGCCCAAAGAAAGAGACTTAAGATTTATTCAAGATGAGTCTATTTCTAAGTCACTTAACTTGTTAAAATGTAAAACTTCTCATTTAAAGTTTTTAAAACATGAAATTAAGTATAAACAGGTTGAAGACCTTCTTTTAAGTGAAAAGATACAAGATAAAATTGAAGAACTTCGTTTATTCATGGTTAAAAACTTATGTGCTGATTCTCCTAATGCTTTTTGGCATCGCAGAAAGCATGTAGTTAAACTTCCTTACGCTAAAGAATTTAAAGAACATCTTATTCCTACTAAAGCTAGACCTATTCAAATGAGTCACCAACAAATGGAGCTTTGTAAGCAAGAAATTAACGATTTACTTGTCAAAGGATTAATAAAACATAGTAAATCTCCTTGGTCTTGCCCTGCCTTTTATGTTAATAATGAAGCAGAGAAAGAGAGAGGTGTCCCTCGTCTAGTCATCAATTATAAGCCCCTTAATAAGGTCTTAGAATGGATTAGGTATCCCCTTCCTAATAAGGAAGACCTTCTTAGTCGTCTTAGTAATGCTACCATTTTTAGTAAATTCGACCTTAAGTCTGGTTTCTGGCAAGTCAGTATCCATCCTAGTGATAGGTACAAAACCGCCTTCACCACCCCTTTTGGTCATTATGAATGGGTTGTTCAAGCATTTGGCTTGAAAAACGCTCCTAGTGAATTCCAAAATATTCTCAATGAAATTTTAAATCCCTTTAGTCATTTCATTATTGTCTATATTGATGATATCCTTGTTTTTTCTAAATCAATTGACGAACATTTCAAACATTTGAATTCGTTCTTCAAAGCTATCAAAGTCAATGGTTTGGTTCTGTCACCAACCAAATGTTCTCTTTTCCAAATTAAAGTTAAATTTCTTGGCCATGATATTCATCGGGGTTTGGTTCGTCCTATTCAAAGAGTTATTCAATTCGCTGATAGATTTCCTGATAAAATCCTTGATAGAACTCAACTTCAAAGGTTTCTTGGATCTCTTAATTATGTTGGCAAATTCTATAAAAATTTGCGAAAAATCTGTAAACCTTTGTTTCTTCGTTTACAGAAGAATCCTCCTCCATGGACTGATGAGCATTCTGCCATCGTTCAGCAAGTTAAAAAATATGTTAAGGTTCTTCCCTGCCTTGGCATTTCTAATGAATTAGCTTTCAAAATTGTTGAAACTGACGCCTCCGAAATTGGCTTCGGCGGCATTCTGAAGCAGAAATTGACTCCTGCTTCTTCTGAACAAATTGTTCGATTCCACTCTGGCGCGTGGAATCAGGCACAATTAAACTACAGCACTATTAAAAAAAGAAATTTTAGCTTTAGTTTTCTGTGTCAGTAAATTTCAAAATGATTTATTAAATCAAAAATTTTTGGTTCGTATTGATTGTAAGTCTGCTAAATATATTTTAGAAAAAGATGTTAAAAACATCGCTGCTAAACATATTTTTGCCAGATGGCAATCTATTTTAAGTATTTTCGATTTTGACATTGAATATATTAAAGGTAGTGATAATTCCGTTCCTGATTTTCTAACTCGGGAATTTATTAATTCAGGTACCCCTCAGGTTCAAAATGAGTGTGAGAGGGAAAGATAAAAATGTTCGGCCCTTGGGTCCTCCAAGCCCAAGCCCACCTAGTCAGAAGCCCGTGGGAGCTATAATCCCTCATCCTGTTACTCCCCTTACTGTAGTTAATAGGTTCACTCCTTTGGTTTCTAGCTCGAAACCCTATAGTTCAGCTCTGGTTCAACCCCCTTTAATGGTTGATCCTTACGCTTCCTCCAGTAATCCTCCTGCTGGCCAGCGTGTTCATACTGAATACGTCCCTGTTTTCAGCACCAATTTATTTTATATTGAACGTCATATGAAATCAATTGATGACCCAGTTAAATTAGCTACCCAGTTCTTCCCAACTGGTTGGCATTTTATTCCCTCTGCTCCTTATAAATCTCTCATGTACTATAAGGATGTCCTTTTGCAAACTCAGTCAATCGCTATTAAACCTATTTATGATAGAAATGATTCTTCAAAAATCATCTATCATTCTCTTTATATTAAACAGGTTATCTCCATGCCTAACTGGGGTAATCATCCTAGTGATCTTAGGCAGCTTGAAGGTCATGATAGCCAGTTTTGCTATTATGATTACATGGAAGCTTGGAATAGAGTTTTTCTGTTTCAAACTCCATCTTTTAGTCATTCGTGGTTCATCCAATTTGACCACAAATTTAAAAGTCAATTTCCTCATTGGTTTGTTCTTTGGTGGGAACGTTATGGTCTCATCTTTGATATCCTCCCCATTGAGCTTCAGACTGTTCTTAATGTCTTTAGCTCTAGGGTTCCTGTGGTGCAGTCTAATTGCTGCATCCCAGTTATTCTCCATTTCGCTAGTAAATATAAAGTCCCATGGATCCTTCGATGGAATTATGGATTTTATTCTCCAACAGTCAATGTTGCTCTTTCTTCCTTAGTCGCCCCTGAAAAAGGCGCCTCTAGTAATCACCTTAATCAAATTACTCATGTTACTCGTGAGTTTTCAGTTAAATGGTGGGATAAGTTTGATCCTTATCGCATCGTAGGCCAAGTCCAGAAGGAATTCCCCAATCCTTCACCTATTCAAACGATTCCTCCTCCAAAGGAATCATCTTCCAGTAAATCTAAATCCAAGAAATCTTCCAAGTTAGACTTCGCGGATATTGATCATTGTACCAATAATGAGCTTAAACAGTTATCCCGTTTAATTCAGAAAAGAATGGATAAACTCAGTGAGGACTCAGTTCCTTCTGTTTGTTCATCTTCTTCTTCTCGCTCCAGTCATCACTCTAGCCCTACTGATCCGTACGGAAGCATCTCTCTTCAGGATGCCCAGGATCCGTTTGCCTAGGGTCCAGGATCCATTTGCCTTGGGTTCCTACAGTCACCTGGGTCAGCTTTGTTGCTAGATGCCCCTGCCCGTGCAGCCCGTGCTCCTTTGTCCAAAGTAGCCGAAAGCAGTTGCTGAGTCAGTTGTCATTTAGTCTGTTGTCTGTACCCTTGTTAGTCAAAAAGTTGTTATTGTATTTTGTTTGTATTTGATTAACGCGTCTGTAATAGTAAAAAGCTGTTTGTTATAGTCAAAAGTTGTAATATACTTTGGAGACAATCTTATTTGTTTATTAATAAAAGTATTCATTTATTAAAGGTATTTAATTATCTACATGATGATGCTTTTATAATATATAAATAACCCATAGTTTTAAGCAATGATTTTAGGATCATGTTGTTGATCATGCTAATGAGATCTAAATTCTTAGAAAGCTTAAAACTAAAATAGTTTTCAATCGTTGGATTACTAGAAAGGGGATTAGTAAATCCGGATAGATTGGTACATATGTTGCATGCTCATTGGATGAGGATGATTGATCTCATGATCATTTGTGTGGAGACACTAAAGTAAGTATGTAGGTGCTTATTAGAGAATATGTTCACTGAACGTGACTCGCTATGGAATACCTAATGAAGTTTTACTTGTCTGTCAATAGGAATTCCTAATGTGATAGTAGTACAAGTGATTCTTGGACTTGAGATCATCATAGTATCTTGTGTGTAATGAATTATACTTTGACTTATTCCTTAAAACCTTTAGGGTATATCAAAGGGTATGCTTGGGTATAATAAGTTATATATGGAGATAATGAATGGTCAATAAAGAATCTACTACTTCTAGTAAAAGAAGAGATATGTCTTATGTGAATCGTTAAATGACAACCCAGTAGTCATTGGCCAAGGCATAATGAAATTAAAAAGGAGTTTCTAATTTACATTATTTAGAGTTGTGCATTTTCTAATCGAAATATATATAATTAAATAAAATAAGACTTGACAGTAATTTCATGTCTTATATTTAATTAGGACATTGTATGGTGGAAGGATTGAATTGTATGGCAACTATTTACTCACATATTCTTTTATGATTGATGTTGAAATCTATATTATCTGGAAAGTCATTGATCGCTAGTGAGACTTATCCCTATTGTAGAATAAATATTATTTATTTAAATAGATTATTAGTTAATTAATTTATTTATTTAAACAAGATAAGAATTGTTCTAATTGATTTATTCACAACCGATTTAATATAGAGAACCTAAAGGGTCACACCATAAAAGTAAGAATAATTATTTAAGAAGGTAATGGCATAATCGTAATAATGCATTAAGTGTAATTAATTTAATCTATGGTGATAGAATAAATTAAATAGCTTAATATTTATTATTTAATATTTTAGAAATATTAAATATAAATTAATACGAGGAGTCTTATTAATATTATTACAATTATTATTATTTTAATTTCTAAAGGAGTTTAGGAATTAATTTAATATTAGTACTCTCATTTATTCCTAATAATATTAGGAGGCAAATTAATTAAAGGAGTTTAATTAATTAATCCCAATATGATTGGGAAGCCTAATTAATTAAAGGAGTTTAATTAATTAAACGAAAACTTATTTCTAATAGGATTAGAATGGTTAACCAATATCTATATAAGAAGAGGCTTATAATAGATATCAGTTGATGCAATTTCAATTGTTGGAGCGAGAGTACTCATTTTCTATAGAGGATAGAAAACTAGGGTTTAGCCAACCACCCTCCTTCTTGAATAATTCATATTCCTTGATGGATCACCTTTAGAGGCCAAACACTTGTGTGGCTAACGTTGATCAAAGAAAAGAATATATCCCGGATATTCAAGGAGCTCGCGAAGAATAATGAGTTAAACTCGTACCTGCGGAAGATTCGTTCTACAAGGGTATGAATTCCATAACTTCTTATTTATCGTTTTAAATTAATAATTTACATAAAGGATGATCCCGGTTATGATTTTGTAGAAATTTTTTAAACTCTGATATACTATACTTCCGTTAATTTTTGTAATTTGATTCCGTCATGATTTCGTACAAACTCAACAGTGACATCAGAGCCAAACTTGTATGTAATTATTAATTGTTTTGATTTTATATATGTATGAGTATGTATTTAGAATAATTTATTGAGCATAATTTTATTGTATAAAATTATTTTTTTTATAAAAAAAGGGCCAATTGGCGAACTGTGATAAAAATGGCGGTTTTTTTTTGGGACTAATCACGTTATTTGTTATGTAAGGAAGTGAATATATATAAAGTACTGTGATACAATCTGGTGGATTTCTTTTGATTCAATAAAGTGACTGAAGCTTAGCTGAAGGATTTCAAAAAGCGGATCTGGTTTGTTTTTTAAAAAAAGGATACCCACGAATTCATTTTTTAAAAGATTCTGAAATATTCTTTTTAAAAGATACTGAATGATTTCAAAAAGGCGTCACTTTATAACCCTGCATTCACTTTACTATATATATATATATATATATATATAATATTTTTAATAATTTTATAATTAAAATAAATAATTTATTTTAATCTTGAAGTTAGATTTCATACAATTTAAAATTGCCCATTAAATGACACTCATATATATATATAAAATAGTTTTAATTCATGAGATGAATATTTATTTATTGATGCATATGATGATATGTATGATAATAAATGAGATTGATTATGGGACTGTTGACCAATGTGATTGAATTTATTTTAGTTGGATGCTTGAATGTATGAGTTTTATTAAATGGGATCTACGTACCTTGTCTTTTCTGATTTTTTTCGATGTAAAATTCTATCTCCTTCCTATGTACTTTCCCTTTACTACTGATCAAGGTTTCTATTTAAATTAAATAGTTAATGTAATAGAAATAGTTATAATTATCTTGAAGGAATTGGAGATCAAGAAGCAAGGAGCGCATGAAAATCCGTTTTTATGGAGCTCGAGTTTAAATGTAATTGTTATGTTTAAATTTAATTCTTGCACTTCTAGGTTTGACCTTTTGGTTTACTTGGTGGCTCTAGTGAATAACACTAGAATAAAATTTCATAATCAATCTGGGTAGAATATAGTATTCTATATGTGCATGCTAAGTATTATATATATATATATATATATATATATATATATGCATGTGCGCTAAACAAGATGAGACTAATAATAACAAACCCCTCAAAAAAATTATATTAAGTGTAAAACGTTCAGATATATTTGAAATATCGAACGTCACCATCTAACATGATAAATTAATAGAGTATTAAATATTTAATACGAGTTTGTTGTGCTATCCACAAGACAAGTATTGCGTATTTAAGATATTAATTTAATCACATTTGATGCTTATCAAGAAAATTGAACAATATTATTTTGTTGTGATATTTACAAGGACAATATTTTTCTTTTTTGAATTTATGGAAGTGCTAGGTTGGACTTAACTTAAATTATTTTAGTTCGAATGTGCACACACTTGACCATTATAATTTAAGAGGCAAAATAAAAAGGAGTTAAATATTGATGTAATTGACAAAGAGTTGTCTACCTATTTATTTATATATCATTTGTTGTGCTATCCACAAGGCTATATACATTTGAAATGAGATCCTTATTCTCACTAGCAAATTTTTAATTAAATATTGCCGAACTATCTAAGTGAGTGTAATATATTTTAAAAAAAATAGTGAGAGATACCAATTTAAAATAAGACCTAATTTATTTTGGTATATATAATTAATTAAATGAATATTTACTAAAATGTTATTTTTTCACATACAAAAATTAAAAATATCAAAATCACTAATTTCACTGCGTAGCATACTTAATGCTAACAAACTAACCGAGTCGAATTACACGGACTGGTTAAGGATCTGAGAATCGTTCTCACTGTTGAAAAGATTTCTCATGTCCTAAATTCACATGTCACTGAAACTTTTTCAGAATCAGCCTTTGAGGAAGAAATTGTCACCATTGTTAAGTGACAAGATGATGCATATGTGGCTCAATGCATTATGCTCGCATCCATGAATAATGAGCTTCAGCGTCAGCATAAAAATATGGATGCTCCTACTATGTTGCTTCACCTCAATCACCTCAAGGAGTTGTATGGTGAACAAAGTAGGACTGCTAGATATGAGATATCTAAGGAGCTCTTCCGATCTTGGATGACCGAGGGCAGTGCCGTAGAGACTCATGTTCTAAGAGTGATCAATCTGATTGAACACCTTGGACAACTTGGGTTCGTCATGGATGGAAAGTTGAGTCAAGACTTGGTCTTGCAGTCACTCCTTGAGACATTCTCGTAGTTTTTTGTTAATTTTCACATGAATAAGTTAGATGTCAGCTTGCATGAATTACTTAACATGTTGAAAACTGCAGAAGGTCACTTCCCATCCAAGAAGAACCATGTCTTAATGGTGGATTCTTCCAAAAAAAGGAACAGGCCAAATGTATCTTCTAACAAGAAGAAATCGAAGAAGACTAAGGGCAAGATAAACACAAAGGATCAAAAGAAACCTAATCCATCTAGCAAAAGAATGTGCTTCCATTGCAACGAGCTAGGTCATTGGAAGAGGAACTGCAAGAAGTTTCTGGGAGAGAAGAAGCTTGGAGAAGCTTCGACTTCCAATCAAGGTTTGTTCATTATTAAAATTAATTTTTCTGAAAGTCAAAATTCTACTTGGGTATTGGATACCGGCTGTGGTTCTCACATATGTAATATTGTGCAGGGACTAATCAGAAGTAGAAAGCTAAATAAGGATTAGATTGTCCTACGAGTAAGAAATAGAGCAAAAATTACTGCATTAGCTGTAGGCACTTATTGTTTAGCACCGCCTACGGGTAAGTGCATTTATTTAAATAATTGTTATTTTGTTTCGAATATCATTAAAATCATTATTTCTATTTCTGTATTAGATATGGATGAATTTGACATTATAATAAAGAAAAACAGTTGTTCTATTTATAATGAAAATATTTTATATGGTGTTGGTAATTTGCGATATGGACTTTATATACTTGACTTGCATGAAAATATATTTCAAATAGAACAAACTAAGAGAATGAAAAGAGATGATGTTAATTATACGTATATGTGGCACTATAGACTCGGTCATATCAATGAAACAAGATTATCCAAGTTGTATAAGGATGGGCTCTTAGAGTTATCCGATTATGAATCATATCCAACGTGTGAATCTTGTCTCATGGATAAAATGACTAAATCTCCTTTTAGTGAAAAAGGAGAAAAAATTACAGAGTTGTTAGCGTTGGTTCACACATACGTTTGTGGACCTATGACAACGAATGCACGGGGATGATATTCTTATTTTATTACTTTCACTGATGATCACTCAAGATTTGGATATGTGTATTTAATGAAATACAAATCTGAATCATTTGAAAAGTTCAAAGAGTTCAGAAGTGAAGTAGAGAAACAAACGGGCAAGAGTATTAAGATTTTTTGATCAGATCGAGGTAGAGAATACTTAAGCGGTGAGTTTCTCAATTGTCTCAAAGATAATGGTATAATCTCCCAATGGACTCCACCAAGTACACCACAGTTAAATGAAGTATCTGAAAGGAGAAATCGAACATTGTTGGACATGATTCGTTCCATGATGAGTTTTATCGATCTTTCAGTATCATTCTAGGGTTATGCCCTAGAAACGGCTGCATATCTACTACATAAGGTCCCCTCAAAATCCGTCCCCAAAACTTCATATGAGATGTGGACAAGGAGGAAATCTAGTCTTAAGCATGTTAAGATTTGGGGATGTCCAACTTATTTAAAAAGGTTTCAAAATGATAAGCTTGGGACAAGATCTGATAAATGCACGTTTGTGGGATATTCTAAAGAAAGTTTGGGATACTATTTCTACAATCCAATGAGCAAAAGGTGTT
The DNA here is from genome assembly GCA_020205555.1 of Panax stipuleanatus. Taxonomy (NCBI): domain Eukaryota; kingdom Viridiplantae; phylum Streptophyta; class Magnoliopsida; order Apiales; family Araliaceae; genus Panax; species Panax stipuleanatus. The sequence goes on from JAINUT010001922.1 coordinate 19,446, forward strand.
TTTGTGAAACACGCTGCCTTCTTGAAAAATGAGTTTATTCTTAAAGGCTTGTGGGAGAAAAATAGATCTTAAAGAAATTCAAGAACCACAAACCACTATAAATCAATTGGATGAACCTTTCCAAGTAGAGAAATCTACTGTACAACACTCTATTCGTAAATCTAGAAGAGTACTGATGATACCTGAAATGTATGAATTCGTCATAGAGGATGACGATGAGGTACACGTTATAAATGATGATTGTAAGACCCCGAATTTTATAAATAAAGATTTAATTTTCTTTATATATTATTTTGAAATAGTAAGGGTTGATTTAATTAATGTAGTAAGTTGTGGGTAAAATGCGCAAATATTTCAAAATGAGCAAGTAGTTATAAAATATTCATTGTTGTCGGGGAATATTCGTTTGGTCGTGAATTATTCTTGTTATCGGGGAATATTCATACGACAGCGCAGCCATTTATGGGCCCCACAACAGAATAACTATCGGATATAGAAAGCGACAGAAATAACATTTTTATAAATAACGGTAAAATTGTTACCGTTAAACTGTTGAAATACCCGATAATAAAAATATAGTAATACGCGTTGTTGCACAGTACCACACGGTATTACACAGTATTTCAAATTATTAATTCTTACGTAAGAATGCACTTACTCAATTATTGTTACAGTAATTACTATTCAATATTTTATATGATTGATTCAATAATTGCTACCGTTGATATTTTGTATTATTGATTCAATAGTTGTCACTGCACAGTATTTCACATTTTCAAATCAATAATTCATATTATTTGAATAATATTATTAGATAGCATTATTGACAATGTCTAAGAAAGTTCTGTCTAGGAGGGGTTATTGAATTGCGCGCTAGTAAGGAGAAATCCTTATCGGAAGGCCCCCTCTTTCCTGGGAACGACTTGGTTGTCAATATTGTAGTTCTATAATATTATTTGTGAATAATTAATTATTGATTTATATGATAAGAAAATATTTATTTTGTGGATATAAAAGAAGGAATTAGTGCTGAGGTACTTTTATCAGTATTTTGGTGTAGAAAATCATCCGTTTGTGGATTTCGACCATTTTTCGTTCGAAATTTGGAAAAATTTCCTTCTACAAAGTTGTAGAGAATTAAATTTTCTATGAAAAAGACATAAAATTTATATTTTTCTGATAAAAGGACTATTTATTATGAATTATTGAAGTTGCAAAAATAAATATTTTTTTTATTAAAAATATGGGTGGGCCCCACTTTTGTTTTTTGGTGGAAAAATTCTAAATTCTAAGCTGGTGTGCGTTGAAATTTCAGAAGGTTGAAGCCGCCGGTAGCAGGTAAGTCAGCTTTGGTGTTCTGGCATTTTCCTATAAATAGGGTGCTTAGGTTAGAATTGAAAATCACACCAGAATCAGAAGTTTTCTCTCTCTATAATATCGAGCGTATTTTTGTGAGTATTTAGATACTTTGAGTGTTGCTATTCAGTGTAAGTTTCCTTCAGTATTATATTCGATATTCCAGCCAGAAGTACTATTTTTTTGAGGTAAGAGATGTTATTTTTTTTTAAATGATGTTATTCTTCTCAATATCATTATACCAAAATATTGGTATGGATATTATTATGAAATTCTTACTTTTTCTGTCGGAGTTACTATTCACGTATACGTCACTATTCACGTATACGACACTATTCACAAATACAGTACTATTCACGGAAAAATTATATTTTCTTTTCTTGTCCTTTATTTCACTGGATTCGTTCTTTAAGAGTATTTTTCATCATCCTCAGTCTTAAATGGTGACACTTGATGAATATATTTGGCATGTAGAGCAAAGATGAATGATTACCTGATGAATATCTTTGGCCCGTAGTGCAAAGATAAACAAGTGTTGAGATGAAAATGACCATTGGTGATACAAATGAATATATTTGACCGTAGTGCAAAGATGAATATATTTGACCGTAGTGCAAAGAATGTCGCAGGGATTAGTCGGGGGACAGAGTGATGGTCCGAGTTAGAGCAGTAGTAGTCCTCACTATAAAGTAGTATGATAATAATTGTAATGATGACTTAGTTTGAATGTTAATATTTTTTACATATTTGTATTGACACTCACAGCTTGTATGGTCGTCCTGCTCACGACCTTTTGATATAAAAATTTATATTTGGATTCTGTATCATGTGTTTGGCGACTCAGAATGGGTTGGATTGGTTGGACCTCTTCTGGGGGAGTCTTAGTTGGTATCAGAGCTTAGGGATATGGTCTTTGGCGGAGATCTGGGAATAGAACTAGGAGGGGAGAGACGAGTAAATCCTTCGCTAGTGTGTCCTACCTAAGCTTATCTGATGTTAATTGATCAGTCGGAGTATAGGGTTGATATGTTAATTTGTTTAATTAATCCTTATTTTATGGTAGTATTTGAGAATGGCAGCTGAGAATGTTAACAATGGAGTGAATGAGACTGTGGAGACACCTTTAATCACCAACTAGGAGAACGTGTAATAGGAAGGCAATATTCCTCCTGTAAACGACCCTACCAACCAGACGATGAACGAGAAAATGTTTAGAAGTTTTTTTGCAGTTCATACAAAACCAGACCAAGGAGACTCGTGTACAGAATACAGGTGGAAATAATAACACGCGGATTGTCACTGCCAAGCAGTTCAAAGAGTTGGGACCACCAGAGTTTTTGGAAAAGTCGGATCCGATCAAGGCGAAGACGTGAGTTAAGCAAATTATCAAGATATTTGATGTCTTGGGATGCACGGAGGAACATAAGGTTCCATTTGCCACCTTTATATTCCGTGAAGAGGCAGATTACTGGTGGGAATCTGTGAAGCGTACCTAGATTGTCGTACTCAAGATGTCTTGGGAAGCGTTCTAGAAACTGTTCAATGATAAGTATTTTCCTGAAAGTATTCGTCATATGAAATAGGTAGAGTTTATCAGACTGGAACAGAACAACATAACTATGTCCCAGTACGAGGCTAAGTTCGCGGAGTTGTCCAGGTTTGCACCTCATTTGGTGGAGAATGAGAAACGTATGACGCGGATGTTTCTGAGAGGTTTGAAACCCGAAATTCGTCAATACTTCATTTCTCACAAATTTTCTCTATATTCGGATGTAGTGAACAGGTCCCAGTTGTTAGAACGAGATAGTGATTATGTTCAACTAAGGGACAACAACCAAGGTCGTACCGGTGGCAGCAGTCATCGGAACAATGACAAACAGCAGGGAGGAAAGTATCATGACAGAAGCGGTAACCACTCCGGTGGAAATCGTGGCCATGATAGAAGAAGTGAGTCGGGGGGAGATTTCAAGAAGAGAAGGTACAACAATGAGAACGTGAAAACATCGACAGCAGCACCAACATCAACTATTTCTAGGGGAGGAGAACGACCGCCAGTCGTATGCTATAAATGCGGGCAAGAGGGACACATCAGTCCCAACTGCACACAACAATCTAAGGTATACTATAACTGTGGAAAGGAAGGACATATAGCTCGAGTGTGTCCTGTAGCGAAACCAAGTCCAGCGGGGGTGGTGATTCCTAAAGCTGTTCCAGACAAGTCGAAGTCAGTGGTTCCTGGAAGGGCCTTTGTCTTGACTACTCAACAAGCAAGGAACCCGAATGAGGTTATTACGGGTAAGCTAATCATAAACTCTTGCAAAGTCTATACCTTATTAGATACCGGTGCTACCCATTCTTTTATTTCACCTGCTTGTGCTCAACGTTTGAACTTGACTTCTGATAAATTAGACTTTGACTTATCTGTTGAAACTCCGTTGGGAGAAACCTTCGTTACATCTACAGTTTACAAATCTTGGTTGATTCAAATTGGTACCCTCACTCTACCTGTTGATCTTATATTTTTGAAAATACTTGCATTTGACATGATTTTAGGAATTGACTGGTTAACCACTTACCATGCCAAAATTGATTGTTTTCGTAAGGTTGTTAGTTTTCATATTCCTAACCAACCTGTTGTGCGAATTCAAACCACCAAACCACTAAAATCAGTCAATGCCATTTCAAGTCATAAAGCTATTCGTTTATTAAAAAACGGATGTTAAGCTTTCTTAGCCCATGTAACTGATCTAAACCAAAATACGTCAGATTTGAATAATATTTTCGTTGTTAATGAGTTTCCTGATGTATTTTTCGAAGAACTTCCCGGTCTACCCCCAGAACGTGAAGTTGAATTCTTTATTGACCTTGAACCCGGTACAAAACCCATTTCTAAAACCCCATATCGAATGGCTCCTATTGAACTTCAGGAGTTAAAGTTCCAATTACAGGAGTTGCTAGACATCGGTTTTATACGTCCTAGTACGTCTCCTTGGGGTGCTCCTATTTTATTCGTAAAGAAGAAAGACGGAAGTATGCGACTTTGTATTGACTATCGGGAGTTGAACCATGTCACCATCAAAGAATAGGTATCCACTACCTCGTATTAATGACCTGTTCGACCAGTTGCAAGGAGCACAATTCTTTTCAAAGATCGATCTTCGTTTTGGATATCATCAGCTGAAGATTAAAACTGAGGATATTCCAAAGACTGCTTTCAGAACTCGATACGGGCATTATGAATTCCTAGTCATGTCTTTTGGATTGACTAATGCTCTTGCTGCTTTCATGGATATGATGAACTGTGTATTTAAGGAATATTTGGATCAGTTCGTTGTTGTCTTTATTGATGACATCCTTATCTATTCCAAAAACCGTGAAGATCATAAGCACCACTTGAAGCTGGTACTTCAAAAGCTTCGTGAGAACAAGCTATATGCCAAGCTGAAGAAATGCGAGTTTGGCTTGAGGAAGTAGCATTCCTTGGGCACGTGGTATTGAAACGTGGAGTATCTGTTGACCCGAGGAAGATTGAAGCAATACAAAGTTGGGTGCAACCTAAGTCGGTGATCGAAGTACGAAGCTTTCTGGGCTTAGCTGGTTATTATCGGAGATTCGTGGAAGGATTTTCTCGAATCGCTACTCCATTAACTCAGCTGACTCGAAAAGATACAAAATTTGTATGGAACGAGGAATGCGAGAAGAGCTTTCAAGAGCTCAAGAAGAGACTCATTTCGGCACCTGTTCTGACAATACCATCTAGTTCGGATGGATTTGTCATTTACAGCGACGCTTCGGGCAAAGGGTTAGGATGTGTTCTCATGCAACATGGAAAAGTCATAGCCTTTGCCTCGCGACAACTCAAAGAATATGAGAGAAATTATCCTACTCATGATCTAGAGTTGGCAGCTGTCATTTTTGCATTAAAGATCTGGAGACACTACCTGTATGGAGAGAAAGTGGAGATCTATACAGATCATAAGAGCCTCAAATATTTCTTCACTCAAAAGGAACTCAACATGCGGCAACGACGTTAGCTTGAGCTGTTGAAAGATTCGATCATACCATCCAATACCATCCTGAAAAAGCGAACGTGACAGCTGACGCGTTGAGTAGAAGATCATATGCGAGAACAAATGTGATGCTATCAAGGCCTATTTTGTGTGATTTACAAAAGATGAAGATAGAGTTCAAGACTCCAGGGACCCATGCGATGATATCAAGTATACGTGTAAAACTAGCTTTGATTGATAAAGTTAAAGCAGCTCAAGCTACAGACCCAGAGTTGATGAATATGAGGAAGAAGATGCAAGAAGGTGCTATTCCAGAAGCAAGGATTGATGAAGAAGGAATACTTCAAGTCAACTCCAGACTTTGTGTTCCTAACGATTCTGACTTGAAGTATAGAATCATGATGGAGGCACACAACACACCGTTTGCAATCCATCCTGGGAGTACTAAAATGTATCATGATCTTCGACATATATTTTGGAGGAGCAATATGAAGAGAGAGATCGCGGAGTTTATCTCGAGGTGTTTAATGTGTCAACGTGTCAAGGTGGAGCATCAAGTACCAAAAGGTCCATTGCAACCACTTGAGATTCCAAAGTGGAAGTGGGAACACATTACCATGGATTTCATTACGGGTCTTCCCAAGGTTTCTCAAGGCATAGATGCGATTTGGGATATTGTCGATAGAATAACCAAGTCTGCTCATTTCTTGCCGATACGGGAGACTTATTCCCTTGAACGTCTTGCGCGTATGTACGTGAATGAGATTGTGAGATTGCATGGCATGCCAGTATCCATAGTTTCGGATCGTGACCCCAGATTTACTTTACGATTTTGGATCAGTTTGCAGAAAGTTATGGGCACAGATTTACGATTTAGTTCAGCATATCATCCTCAAACGGGCGGGCAATCGGAAAGGACTATTCAAACTCTTGAAGATTGAGACTTTGTGTTCTAGACTTCAAAGGGAGTTGGGATAAGTACTTATCATTGGTGGAATTCTCCTACAATAACAGTTATCAGGAAAGTATAGGCGTGGCTCCATTCGAAGCATTGTATGGACGAAAGTGTCGTTCTCCAGTATGTTGGGACGAGGTGGGTGAAACAACATTATTGGGATCGGAGTTAGTATGTATGACTACGGAAAAGATTCAAATAATTCGGCAACGGATACAAACCGCACAAGATCGACAAAAGAGTTATGCGGATCTTCATCGAAAGGATGTGGAATTTAATGTTGGGGACCATGTGTTATTACGTGTTGCTCCGTGGAAGGGAGTTACGAGGTTTGGCAAGTGAGGAAAGCTCAATCCACGATTCATTGGTCCATTTGAGATCTTTGACCGAGTAGAAAAGGTGACCTATAGACTCGCTTTACCTCTAGGCATGTCTCGTGTTCATAACATTTTTCACATATCCGTGTTGCGTAAATACGTGAAAGATCCAAACCACATTAGAACCGAACGAGATAGCTGAAGATTTAACGTATGAGGAGGTACCTGTCAAGATTTTGGATAGGAAGGAGCATGTCCTACGCTCAAAAATTATACCTCAAGTTAAAGTTTTGTGGAGAAACCATGCTATTGAGAAAATGACCTGGGAGTTAGAATCGAAAATGAAAGCGAGGTATCCTCACCTCTTCGACACCCCAGGTACGTACGTCAATTTCGAGGACGAAATTTCATAAGGAGGAGAGGATGTAAGACCCCGAATTTTATAAATAAAGATTTAATTTTCTTTATATATTATTTTGAAATAGTAAGGGGTTGATTTAATTAATGTAGTAAATTGTGGGTAAAATGCGCAAATATTTCAAAATGAGCAAGTGGTTATAAAATATTCATTGTTGTCGGGGAATATTCGTTTGGTCGTGGAATATTCTTGTTGTCGGGGAATATTCGTACGACGGCGCAGCCATTTGTGGGTCCCACAAAGAAATAACTGTCGGATATAGAAAGCGACAGAAATAACCTTTTTATAAATAACGGTAAAACTGTTACCGTTAAACTGTTGAAATACCCAGTGATAAAAATACAGTAATACGCGTTGTTGCACAGTAGCACACGGTATTACACAGTATTTTGAATTATTGATTCTTACGTAAGATGACACTTACTCAATTATTGTTACAGTAATTACTGTTTAATATTTTATATGATTGATTCAATAATTGCTACCGTTGATATTTTGTATTATTGATTCAATAGTTGTCACTGCACAGTATTTCATATTATCAAATCAATAATTCATATTATTTGAATAATATTATTAGATTATTGACAATGTCTAAGAAATTCTGTCTAGGAGGGGTTATTTAATTGCGCGCCAGTAAGGAGAAATCCTTATCGGAAGGCCCCCTTTTTTCTGGGAACGACCTGGTTGTCAATATTGTAGTTCTGTAATATTATTTGTGAATAATTAATTATTTATTTATATGATAAGAAAATATTTATTTTGTGGATATAAAAGAATGAATTAGTGCTGAGGTGCTTTTATCAGTATTTTGGTGTGGAAAATCATCCGTTTGTGGATTTCGACCATTTTTCGTTCGGAATTTGGAAAAACTTTCTTCTACAAAGTTGTAGAGAATTAAATTTTCTATGAAAAAGACATAAAATTCGTATTTTTCTGATAAAAGGACTATTTCTTATGAATTATTGAAGTTGCAAAAATAAATATTTTTTATTAAAAATATGGGTGGGCCCCACTTTTGTTTTTTGGTGGAAAAATTCTGATAGTTAGAGACTATTAAGATTAGTAAGATGTTATTAGGATTAAGTGCGAGTTCTTAAAACTCATGCTTATGGTAAGTTCATGACTCATAATCATATGGTATGTTTGGAACTCCTCAGCGAATGGACGCCTATGGTCTGACTAGGAAGTTCTTAAACTCATATTATTGTGGAAAGTTCCTGACTTCCAAAGTGTGAAAAGTTTGATGAACTATACTGGGAATAGAAAGGTTATGGTGTAGGAAGCATTGATGTTGTTTAAGGTTGATAGAATGATTAAGTAATGATGGAGTAAAGATTTAATTGATGGAGAAAATTTTATATTCTAAATCTCTTAGCTTTGCTAGATTTTTAAAATTTATTGACTTCGTGCTGATGTTGCACTTCTGTTTTCTTGAAAAACATTGGATCAAATGATGGAACCAATGAATTTTTTTTAGAATAGTGCTATTATTCGCATGTCTATGCTAATTGCTTCAGCTAGACAAAAATAATTTTAAATTTTCAAAATGTATTTTATGTGTTCTATGCATCATTTGATATGGTGTAGAGACAATAATCGAGGAAGTTATCAATGCAGTTAAACCTAGTGTTAGATGTAATCGTATGATCGTCAGCCCGCTATTGATAGTAGTGTGCATACAAGCCAATCATGTATGATGATAAAGCACATACTTTGTAAACAATCTTATTTATTTATTAATAAAATATTTATTTATTAAAGGCATTTAATTATCTACATGGTGCTGTTTTTATAATATGTAAATAACCCATAGTTTTAAGCAATACTTTTAGAATCATGATGTTGATCATGCTAATGAGATCTAAATTCTTAGAAAGCTTTAAAACTAAAATAGTTCCCAATCGTGGGATTACTAAAAAGGGGATTAGTAAATCCGGATAGATTGGTACATATGTTGCTTGCTCATTGGATGAGGATGACTAATCTCATGGTCATTTGTGTGGAGACAGTAAAGCAAGTATGTAGGTGCTTATTGGAGAATAAGTTCACTGAACGTGACTCGCTATGGAATACCTAATGGAGTTTTACTCGCCTGTCAATAGGAATTCCTAATGTGATAGTAGTACATGTGATCCTTGGACTTGAGATCATCATAGTATCTTGTATGTAACAAATTATACTTTGACTAATTCCTTAAGGCCTTTTAAGGCATATATAGGGTATGCTTGGGTGTAATGAGTTACATATGGAGATAATGAATGATCAATAAAGAATCTACCACCTCTAGTAAAAGAGGAGATATGTCCTATGTGATTCGTTAAATGACAACCCAGGAATCCTTGGCCAAGGTAGAATGAAATTAGAAAGAGATTTCTAATTTGCATTATTTGGAGTTGTGCATTTTCTAATTGAAATACATATGATTAAATAAATTAAGACTTGACAGTAAATCCATGTCTTATATTTAATTGGGACATTGTATGGTGGAAGGATTGAATTGTACGGTAACTATTAACTCACAGGTTCTTTTATGATTAATGTTGAAATCTATATTATCTGGAAAGTCGTTGATCGCTAGGGAGGCTTATCCCTATTGTAGAATAAATGTTATTTATTTAAATAGATTACTAGTTTAATTTGTTTATTTAAATAAGATTAGAATTGTTCTAATTGATTTATTCACAACCGGTTTAATATGGAGAACCTAAAGGGTCACACCATAAAAGGAAGAAGAATTATTTAAGAAGAAAATGGCATGATAGTAATAATGCATTAAGTATAATTAATTTAATCTATGATGATAGAATAAATTAAATAGCTTAATGTTTATTATTTAATATTTTAGAAATATTAAATATAAATTAATAAGAGGAGTCTTATTAATATTATTATTATTATTATTTTAATTCTAAAGGAGTTTAGGAATTAATATAATATCAGTACTCTCTCTCAATCCTAATAAAGATTAGGATATAAATTAATTAAAAGTATTTAATAATTAATTAAATAAAACCCTATTTTAATTGGATTAGGAGGGTTAACCTAATATCTATATAAGAGAGTCTTATATCAGAAATAAGGGACGTGAAATTTTCCAAGAGTTGGGAGTACACATATTCTATAGAGATAGAAACAAGGATTAAGCCAATAACCCATCTTCTTGAGTTCTTCATCTTCCTTGGTGGATCACCGTTAGAGACCAAACATTTGGGTGACTGACATTATTCAAGGGAAGAAGCCACTATCAGAGGAATCAAAGGAGTAGAACTTGTACCTGAGGAAGCTTAGATCTTCAAAGGTATAATTCCATGTTCTCTCTTTTCTGTTATTGATAACAAGCACAAAGCATGATCATGGTTATGGGTTTGTATAAATTTTGAAAACCTAGTTTTTACGCTTCCGCCCTATTTATGTGATTTGATTGCATGATTGCGTTACATACAAACCCAACAGTGGTATCAGAGCCTAACTTTGTGCTAATTATCAATTTTATAATTCCATGTATGAATTGATGTGAGAATTGGATCGTTTTTCTGGACAAAAATCATTTTCTGCAAAGTTTCTGCGACGAACGGCGCAGCTGCGCAGCTGCCCAGTTCATTACTGGCGCAGCTGCGCCGGTCTGCAAAAACTGCTGCTTCCGTCTACCTGCGCAGCTGCCCAGTTCATTACTGGCGCAGCTGCGCCGGTACCTGGACAGACCCTGAAAATTGATTTTAATTAATTAAGTAAACTGTTTATTTAATTGATAAAGTTTTAAAATAAAGAAGTTTATTTTATCTGAAATATGATTTCAGAATGCTAAAATTAAAGGAGTTTAATTTGGATTTATTTTTGATTAAAATAAAAGAGTTTATTTTGTTTCAAAAATAAAATTTAGCAAAACTTTTGTCCCATTAAATAACATCGATCCATATATGGAATAGCATTGTTATTCATGAGATGAATGGATATTTATTGATGCATATGTTGATGTGTATGATAATAAATGGGGTTGATTATGGACTATGACCAATGTGATTGGATTTTATTTTGGATGAATGCCTGAATGTATGGGTTTTATAAAATGGGGTTTGCGTACCTCGTCTTCTCTAGTTTTATTCTCGATGTAAATTCTATCTCCTTTCTATGTACTTCCCCTTGACTGCTGATCAAGGTTTCTATTTAATTTTAAATAGTTAATGTAATAGAGATAGTTAGAATTATTTTGAAAAAATTGGAGACCAAGGAGCGAGGAGCGCGTGAAGACCCGTTTGTATGGAGCCCGGGTTTAAATGTAATAGTTATATTTAAAATTTAAATTCTTGCACTCCTAGGTTTGACCTTTTGGTTCACTTGGTGGCTCTAGTGAACCAAACTAGAATAAAAGTCCATAATCAATCCGGGTAGAATATAGTATTCTATATTGCATGCTAAATATTATATATATTATATTTTATACAAACATGCTTCGCATGTTTAATAAAATGACGCGTATTTTATATATATATGTGCATGCGCGCTTAAAAAGATGAGACAAACAATAACAAACCCCTCAAAGAAATAATATTAAGTCTGAAGCGTTCAAATGATATTTGGAATATCGAACGTCGCCTTCTAGCATGATTAGTTAATAGAGTATTAAATATTTAATATGAGTTTGTTGTGCTATCCACAAGGCGAGTATTGAATATTTAAGATGTTAATTAATCACATTTGATGCTTATCAAGAAAATTGAACGATCTAGTCTTGTTGTGCTATCCACAAGGACGAAATTTTTTATTTTTTGAATTTATGGAAGTGCTAGGCTGGACTTAACATAAATCATTTTAGTTCGGATGTGCACACACATGACCATTATGATTTAAGAGGCAAAATAAAAGGAGTTACATGGTGATGAAATTGACAAGAGTTGTCTACCTATTTATTTGTATATCGCTTGTTGTGCTATCCACAAGGTTATATACATTTGAAATGGGATCCTTAATCTCACTAGCAAATCTTTAATTAGATGTTGCCGAACTATATGAGTGAGGGTAATATAGTTTGATGAAAATAGTGGGAGATACCAATTTAAAATAAAGACCTAAATTTATTTTGGTATGCAAAGTTAATAAAATGAATGTTTGCTAAAATGTTGTCTTTTCACATGCAGAATTTTAAAAATGTCAAAATCACTAATCTCACTACGAAGCATACTTGATGCAAATAAGCTTACCGGCCCGAATTATGAGGACTGGCTAAGAAATCTGAGAATTGTTCTCACTGCTGAAAAGATTTCTTATGTCCTAAATTCCACTATCCCTGAATCTGTTTCAGAAACAGCCTCTGAGGAAGAGATTGCCACTTTCAATAAGTGGCAAGATGATGCATCTGTGGCTCAATGCATCATGCTCGCATCCATGAATAACGAGCTTCAGCGTCAGCACGAAAAAATGGATGCTCCTGCTATGCTGCTTCACCTCAAGGAGTTGTATGGTGAACAGAGTAGGACTGCTAGATATGAGATATCTAAGGAGCTCTTCCGATCTCGGATGACCGAGGGCACTGCCGTCGAGACTCATGTTCTGAAGGTAATCAATTTGATTGAACGCCTTGGACAGCTTGGGTTCGTCATGGATGGGGAGTTGAGTCAAGACTTGGTCTTGCAGTCACTCCTTGAGACCTTCTCGCAGTTTGTGGTTAATTTTCACATGAATAAGCTAGATGTCAGCTTACCTGAGCTGCTTAACATGCTGAAAACTGCAGAAGGTCACTTCTCATCCAAGAAGAACCATGTCTTGATGGTGGATTCTTCCAATAAAAGGAAGAGGCCCAAGGTGTCTTCTGAAAGGAAGAAATCTAAGAAGGCTAAGGGAAAAGGGAAAGAAAAGGAGCAAAAGAAACCTGAACCAGCTAAAGGAATGTGCTTTCATTGCAATGAGTCGGGACATTGGAAGAGGAACTGCAAGAAGTTTCTAGCAGAGAAGAAGCTTGGAGAAGCTTCGACTTCCAATCAAGGTTTGTTTATGATTGAAATTAATTTTTCTGAAAGTCATAATTCTACTTGGGTATTGGATACCGGCTGTGGTTCTCACATATGTAATACTGTGCAGGGACTGGTCAGAAGTAGAAAGCTGAACAATGATGAGGTGATCCTACGAGTGGGAAATGGAGCAAAAGTTGCTGCATTAGCTGTAGGAACTTATTGTTTAGCAATGCCTTCGGGCAAATCCATTTATCTTGATAATTGTTATTATGTTCCGAATATTATTAAAAACATTATTTCAATTTCTGTATTGGATATGGAAGGTTTTGACGTTATTATAAAGAACAATGGTTGTTCTATTTATAAAGACGATGTTTTATATGGTATTGGAAATTTGCGAAATGGACTTTATACACTTGACTTACAAGAAAATATATTTCAAATTGAACAAACTAAGAAAAGGAAAAGAGATGATATTAATTATACCTACATGTGGCACTGTAGACTCGGTCATATCAATGAAACAAGATTATCCAAGTTGCATAAAGATGGACTCCTCGAGCTATCCGATTATGAATCATATCCAACTTGTGAATCTTGTCTCATGGGTAAAATGACTAAATCTCCTTTTAGTGGAAAAGGAGAGAGAGTTACAGAGTTGTTGGCATTGATTCACACAGACGTTTGTGGACCTATGACAACAAGTGCACGGGGTGGGTATTCTTATTTTATTACTTTCACTGATGATCACTCAAGATTTGGATATGTGTATTTAATGAAATACAAATCAGAATCATTTGAAAAGTTCAAAGAGTTCAGAAGTGAAGTAGAGAAACAAACGGGCAAGAGTATTAAGATACTTCGATCAGATCGAGGTGGAGAATACTTAAGCAGTGAGTTTCTCAATTGTCTCAGAGAAAATGGTATAATCTCACAATGGACTCCTCCAGGTACACCACAGTTAAATGGAGTATCTGAAAGGAGAAATCGAACACTGTTGGACATGGTTCGATCCATGATGAGTTTTACCGACCTTCCAATTTCCTTCTGGGGATATGCCCTAGAAACGGCTGCATACCTACTTAACAAGGTACCTACCAAATCCGCCCCAAAGACTCCATATGAGATGTGGAAAGGGAGGAAACCAAATCTTAAGCATGTTAAGACTTGGGGTTGTCCAGCTTATGTCAAAAAGTTTGAAAATGATAAGCTACAGACTAAATCCGATAAGTGTAGATTTGTGGGATACCCTAAAGAAACCGTAGGGTATTATTTCTATCATCCAACTGATCAAAAGGTGTTTGTTGCGAAACATGCTACCTTCTTGGAGAAAGAGTTTATCCATGAAGGGGTCAGTGGGAGTAAGATATATCTTGAAGAAGTTCAAGAACCACGAGTTACCACGGATCAAAGTCAGGTACCTAACCAAGTAGAAGAACCTACTGTACCACACCATGTTCGTAAATCTGGAAGAGTACCGAAGATACCTGAGAGGTATGGATTCGTTATAGAGGATGACGATGAGGTACACATCATGAATGATGATGATCCATTGAATTACGAACAGGCTATGAGTAATAAAGACTCAGGGAAATGGCTTAAAGCCATGAAATCTGAAATGGACTCCATGTATGAAAACAAAGTATGGTCTTTGGTTTCACCACCTGAAGGTATTAAACCTATTGGGTGTAAATGGGTTTTTAAGAAAAAGACTGGAGCAGACGGAAAGGTAGAGACCTATAAGGCCCGACTGGTTGCAAAAGGTTTCAAACAAAGACAAGGAGTTGACTATGATGAAACCTTCTCACCAGTAGCCATGCTCAAGTCCATTCGGATTTTGCTTGCGATTGCAGCTTACTACGACTATGAGATCTGGCAGATGGACGTGAAAACGGCCTTCCTCAATGGGAAACTTGAGGAGGATGTGTATATGACACAGCCAGAGGGATTTATTTCAAAAGTTGGAACAAATCAAGTCTGTAAGCTACAACGATCCATTTATGGGTTTGAAGCAAGCTTCTCGTAGATGGAACATTCGTTTTGATGAGACAATCAAAGAGTTTGATTTTATCAAAAACGAGGATGAACCATGTGTATACAAGAAGGTTAGTGGGAGCGCAGTATCATTCCTTGTATTATATGTTGATGATATATTACTGATAGGGAATGACATTCCTATGTTACAATCCATTAAAATCTGGTTATCTAAAAACTTCTCCATGAAGGACTTGGGTGAAGCATCCTATATTTTGGGGATAAAGATCTATAGAGATAGATCTAAAAGGATGCTCGGCTTATCCCAAGGAACGTGCATTGATACAATGCTAAAGAGGTTTAGCATGGAAGATTCCAAAAGAGGTTTCATGCCGATGAGCCATGGAATACATCTCTCCAAGAAACAGGCCCCAAAGACACCTGAGGAGAGAGACCGTATGAGTAAGATCCCTTATGCTTCTGCAATAGGATCTATCATGTACGGTATGATATGTACTAGACCGGATGTTGCTCACGCACTTAGTGTAACAAGCAGATACCAGTCGAATCCAGGAGAAGAGCACTGGAAGGTAGTGAAAAATATCCTAAAGTACTTGAGAAGGACTAAAGATATTTTTCTTGTCTACGGTGGGTCTGAATTAAAACTCGAGGGATTCACGGACTCAAGTTTTCAAACAGACCAAGATGACAGTAAATCTATTTCAGGGTATGTGTTTACCTTGAACGGAGGTGCAGTGAGTTGGAAGAGTTCCAAGCAGCAAACGGTTGCTGATTCAGTGACAGAGGCAGAGTATATAACTGTAAGTGAAGCTGCAAGTTGATGTTTTAGATGAAGAGTTCATTACAGAACTAGGAATAGTTCCTAAGTCTCATCTTGAATCTAAACATGTGTTGCGGCACTTTGATTAAAGAAATCATTGAAAGAGGAGAGTGTAGACTCTCAAGACAACATTGCAGATCCATTAACTAAAGCTTTAACACAACAGCAGTTTGATCGTCACTTAGAGAAGTTGGGTATGAGATGCCATGGCGATTGGCTTTAGTGCAAGTGGGAGATTGATAGTAGTGTGCATACAAGCCAATCATGTATGATGATAAAGCACATACTTTGTAAATAATCTTATTTATTTATTAATAAAATATTTATTTATTAAAGGCATTTAATTATCTACATGGTGCTGCTTTTATAATATGTAAATAACCCATAGTTTTAAGCAATGCTTTTAGAATCATGATGTTGATCATGCTAATGAGATCTAAATTCTTAGAAAGCTTTAAAACTAAAATAGTTCCCAATCGTGGATTACTAAAAAGGGGATTAGTAAATCCGGATAGATTGGTACATATGTTGCTTGCTCATTGGATGAGGATGACTGATCTCATGGTCATTTGTGTGGAGACACTAAAGCAAGTATGTAGGTGCTTATTGGAGAATAAGTTCACTGAACGTGACTCGCTATGGAATACCTAATGGAGTTTTACTCGCCTGTCAATAGGAATTCCTAATGTGATAGTAGTACATGTGATCCTTGGACTTGAGATCATCATAGTATCTTGTATGTAACAAATTATACTTTGACTAATTCCTTAAGGCCTTTTAAGGCATATATAGGGTATGCTTGGGTGTAATGAGTTACATATGGAGATAATGAATGATCAATAAAGAATCTACCACCTCTAGTAAAAGAGGAGATATGTCCTATGTGATTCGTTAAATGACAACCCAGGAATCCTTGGCCAAGGTAGAATGAAATTAGAAAGAGGTTTCTAATTTGCATTATTTGGAGTTGTGCATTTTCTAATCGAAATACATATGATTAAATAAATTAAGACTTGACAGTAAATCCATGTCTTATATTTAATTGGGATATTGTATGGTGGAAGGATTGAATTGTACGGTAACTATTAACTCACAGGTTCTTTTATGATTAATGTTGAAATCTATATTATCTGGAAAGTCGTTGATCGCTAGGAGGCTTATCCCTATTGTAGAATAAATGTTATTTATTTAAATAGATTATTAGTTTAATTTGTTTATTTAAATAAGATTAGAATTGTTCTAATTGATTTATTCACAACCGGTTTAATATGGAGAACCTAAAGGGTCACACCATAAAAGGAAGAAGAATTATTTAAGAAGAAAATGGCATGATAGTAATAATGCATTAAGTATAATTAATTTAATCTATGATGATAGAATAAATTAAATAGCTTAATGTTTATTATTTAATATTTTAGAAATATTAAATATAAATTAATAAGAGGAGTCTTATTAATATTGTTATTATTATTATTTTAATTCTAAAGGAGTTTAGGAATTAATATAATATCAGTACTCTCTCTCAATCCTAATAAAGATTAGGATATAAATTAATTAAAAGTAATTAATTAATTAATTAAATAAAACCCTATTCTAATTGGATTAGGAGGGTTAACCTAATATCTATATAAGAGAGTCTTATATCAGAAATAAGGGACGTGAAATTTTCCAAGAGTTGGGAGTACACATATTCTATAGAGATAGAAACAAGGGTTAAGCCAATAACCCATCTTCTTGATTTCTTCATCTTCCTTGGTGGATCACCGTTAGAGGCCAAACATTTGGGTGGCTGACATTATTCAAGGGAAGGAGCCACTATCAGAGGAATCAAAGGAATCAAAGGAGTAGAACTTGTACCTGAGGAAGCTTAGATCTTCAAAGGTATAATTCCATGTTCTCTCTTTTCTGTTATTGATAACAAGCACAAAGCATGATCATGGTTATGGGTTTGTATAAATTTTGAAAACCTAGTTTTTACGCTTCCGCCCTATTTATGTGATTTGATTGCATGATTGCGTTACATACAAACCCAACAGCTATGGTATGATGTAGTATGACGACGTCATGTAATGACAAAATCCTCAACGTACCATTATTACGGTACGGTATCAGGATATTATGAAAAGATTTACTTACTATTTTTAGTTTTCTTAAACAATAAAAAAAAGATTTATCTACTTTTGTTTCCTTAGACTACAAAAAAAATATTTTTTTAAAATAAATAAATAAACATTTATTTTGTTGGTTAAAAATATATATGTGTATATATATATATATATATATATATATATATATTTTAATTGATGTCCGAATCGTTGCTAGAGGTCTATGCTACTTGATTCAGCTAGACAAATATTGAAATATATTTATAAAATTCGAGCGTTATTGGTCAAACTATGCCAAACCAAATTGTTTTGTTGCGAATTCAGATGTTAAGAAGCTGAGGTGAACAACCCTATAAAAGGGGGACATGTTATCGGAGACAAGGGTTCCGAAAGTAATACATATAGTCGTTACAATGTTAAGATGTAATACGTAGTGCACGACGTAGGGGTACGATAGGCTGATCACCTAGAG
The DNA here is from genome assembly GCA_020205555.1 of Panax stipuleanatus. Classification (NCBI taxonomy): domain Eukaryota; kingdom Viridiplantae; phylum Streptophyta; class Magnoliopsida; order Apiales; family Araliaceae; genus Panax; species Panax stipuleanatus. Next base: position 37,845 of record JAINUT010001922.1, read on the forward strand.
TACTTGCAGAGAGTGTTTTCAGTCTGTGTGATTGCTAAACATTTTGTTAAAGATGGTTTACAGTGGTGATGCACTATTAGACCTGGTGACCCCTCAGCATGAGTTGGAATCTTTTAAATTCCTGTTATTCATATCGCTTTCCAATTATTGAACAATTGTGGAAGATTCTTATTATTCTAAAGGTGAAGGTGGCAAGAATGATATTCCCTAGAAAGAAATAGTTGTGGAACACAACAAGTTAGTGAATAATATTACCTTAAAATCTACTTTGATGGATTGAATGAATGAAGATTAATGAAAATTTCAAGGACAAAATTCTTAGAAGAAGGAGTGAATGTGATAACCCGAATACTCATAAGATAGTGAATTATGAAGTATATGTCTTCGACGAGGTAAAGCATATGGTAATGATCCTTAGAAAGGAAATGAACGAGTTAGAGAATATATAATATTTGAAACATAATTGTGTTTAATTGAAGGTTATAAAATAAAACCTAAAATTTGTTGAAGAACGGAATGTAGTAGAATATATATGTATAACCTATATTAAGGTAATGTGTTGAAGTTATTCAACGATAAATGTTTTTAAAGAGATTTGATGGAAACCTGAGTAAAGTAGGGTTTCGGTGATTCCGAGGATGTAATCTTTATAAGGAGGGAAGGATGTGACAACCCGGATTTTCAGAAATTGTTAAAATAAGAATTTAATGAATGAAATTCTTATTATGACATGTTTTGCGAGTAAGTAATATATATATATATATATATATATATATATATATATTCATATATTGGGATGATGAGGTTTAATAGTTAATTTAACTATTGAAAAAATTAAATGAAGTTATTACGAAAAAGAAATTAACTGAATATTATTAGTTAATTTAATTAAGTTAAAGATTATATTATAAAATAATATAATTTGGCTATTATTCCTTGTTGGCAGTGGAATTATTATGAATTAAATCTCATAAATAATGTGAATATTCACTTAATTAAAATAGTGAATTAATATAAATATAATTATTTTAATAAAATAGGAAGGTAATATATTACATATAAGAGTAATACGTTGATGTAATGGCTTAATGTATTATATTTAGCCAAATAAATGTAAATGGGTATGAGAATGAGAAGAACCAATATAATTATAAATAAATATTGGTGTTAGGATTAATGAATAAAGTAAATATTTAATAGAAATTATTATGGAATAATTTATTTAAGTATGATGGTATTAAATAAATTGATTAATATTTAAGTAGTGATTAGATGTATGGATTAAATAAATTGTATTGAGACAATTTATGCGAGGAAAGGAATTAAATAATTATATATTATAATTATATAATTCATGTGAGTTAATTAAAATAAAGGGAATAAATATTAATTATTTTAATGGAAAGGATTATTTTAATTTGAGGGTTATGTATATAATTTTGTAATGTATGGAGTAATAGTTATACATATTATAATTGTATAATTATTCAATGTAGTTAGCTAAATAATTTAGCAACATAATTAAAGTGTAACATTTAGAGAAAAGAAGATATACCATATGATAAGGAGAATTATTAGAATAAATTAAAAAGGAGATTAAGGGTTTAGCCAAACATGGTCTTGTGACCTTTTGCCTTTGTAACACCCACATTAAGCCATCAGTTGTAACACCCAAGTTAAGCCATCAGTTTATTTTACATGGTTTAGCAAAATAGAAAGAAAGAGAGAGATTTAGAGAGAAAGTAAGAGAAAAGAGAATTCTCTATGAAGTTGAGAGCAAAAGTCTGAGGATCAAAGAAGGGGAAGAAGAGTAATCGAGTAATCTTCATCTAAACTAAGGAAGGAATCAAGAGGTGATAATCCAATTCTAGTTTCTTAAGTTTTTATTTTCTTGGGTTCTTCATTGTAAATTATTTTGGTGGGTTGACTTGATGAGGAATTGGTAATATGTTTTTATGGATATATATAATCTGTTATGTATCATCTATAAGCAGTTGTTAGGTAATCGAATTCATGAAGTTATGCTAAAGATGAAGAACTTGTGTTCTTAATGAATTTTGTATGTTATGGCTTAGTTGAAGTCAAAGTTTAGTTATGAAAACCTTAAATTGATGATGTATCATGATAGTACTCGAAAAAATAAAAACAACCCAAGTTGAACGAGTCAAAACATATGTAAAACGAATTCGTAGTGATTGAATTCGCTAAATATATGTAAAACATGAAGAATTAGCATAAACATTGAATTAGAACCCTTAAAAAGAATTGTTAATGTTTTTGAAGTATTATAATTGTTATGTAGATAAGTAGTTCAGTGTTTCACGAATCCATAGAGTCGAAAACGGATCAATCGGATGTGTATAGCTTGATTTATGAAGATTGGAAGGAGGAAATGGTTAGAAAATTCGCCAGAACAACAAACTGGAGAAAAAATTCGCGTAGCACGCTGCCAGTGGCGCAGCTGCGCTGCCCCCAAGGCTATTTGGGGCGCAGCTGCGCCGGGAGGATAGTCAGTCCAGAACTGTTTTGACCTCCTGTGATAAACCAGCCATAACGTTTTCATACGAAATCCGATTGAGGCGATTCAAGATGATCCGGAACGAGCACGAGTAGACCTACAACTTTTGTTATTTAAGTTATTTAATTTGAGGTCAGTAGCAGGGGTAAAAATGGTTATTTTTGGGACTAATGTATTTTTGGAGGCAATCGGGGGGCGTTGGGCATGCACGTATGCACATGTAATGCTCCCGACCATGTGAAATGATATTCTAACTTTCATAACATGACTATTAGATATTATAATGATACTGAGCATTAACCCTTGAGTATTAAACAATTCGGTTGGGCGTGCTAAGCGTGCACAAATGCGTGTCGTTTGGGCGTTTGAATAGGCAAATTTGGCCGTGCAAGCGTCTCAATGCCATAACGAGTGTGTATGACCTTGTTTAATATTAGGTTTTTAATAAGAATGAAACATTATAGAGTAATGTAACCCAATATAGGAGCATGCAAAGCACATGCAAAAGAGGTGAGTTAGGCGTGTGACGTATAAACGTCGAAATGCCGTGTAATGTGGTAATACACTTAAATAGTGTTTCAATTATAATGAAAAGAATATTATAATATATAAAATATGGTTAATATAAAACCAATAGGTAGTCCTAGCAGGACTTAAACACTTGAATGAATTTCGAATATTACGAAAAAGAATTATAGTGAAATATAAGTCGATAGTTAACACAATCAAATTGAACATTGTGTATTGATAATAGGAAGGGTTATGAGATGTAGAGTAAAGTTTACGTTATAACTAATATGCATTGCTATGTGACTGATAATTGATGTGCATGATTATACAATTGTGTAGGGCACGTGAAGTGTAAATACCTGTAAGCTGTTAAACTTTTATTGATAAACAACGATCAAGGCAAGTTTTTCAGTTCCTATTTTCTACGTGAACTTGATGATGAAATATTTTAAATTGTTTTGCAAATAGCATGATATGTTGTATATGTGTCGTAAGCATAAAATGTTAAAGTCAATTTATGACTACATTGATTGATTAAAGAATGTTGATTGAGTAAAAACTCAATCTTTAGATTTGTTATGTGAAGTAAAGCATGTATGCCATGTTACTTTAACTATTATGAGATGTATGTTGAGCATGTATTTATGTGCTATGTGATGCATGAAAGCTGTTAGATCTTGCTGAGCTGTCAAGCTTATTCTTGCAAATAATCAGTTTTGCAGGTTAAGGATTCAAGGTAACGCTATGTGCTACTTGAAAGAAATGAATCAGATGTAATGCATGAAGATTTATATACTTTGGCTGAATTGTTATTATTTTGGACCCTGTTTAAGGTTTCAGATAATGTATTTAATAATGTATGATGGTTAACAGATGTTGTGTTGTAAAGTTTAAATTTTACCCGATGTATAAGGGTTATTGAACGTGGTTGTAAGTTTTAGTTTATACTAACTCTGAGGAAGCGATTCATGAAATAAAGTTGAATCAAAGTTATGTAATGATAAAGGTTGAGATTCAGGGAAATAAAGAAGGAATAATATAAAAGTTTTAAATATTCTGTATTTTTAGTGATTGTATCATTGATTAATGATGTAAAGTCTGAATAAGGATGTATTGTTAACGACCGATGTCGAGAGTTGTATTGTATGAATTTTGGGGTCGTTACATCTTGTTCTTTATTTCACTGGATTCGTTCTTTGAGAGTATTTTTCATCATCCTCAGTCTTAAATGGTGACACTTGATGAATATCTTTGGCCTGTAGAACAAAGATGAATGATTACCTGATGAATATCTTTGGCCCGTAGTGCAAAGATGAACAGGTGTTGAGATGAACATGACCATTGGTGATACAAATGAATATCTTTGGCCGTAGTGCAAAGATGAATATTTGATTTGAGATATATTGATTGATGTTACAGGGATAAAATATTGATTATGGACTTCTAAATCATAGAAGATGGTAGACCTCATTCTCTACATAACTCTTCTAATGAATTGATATTTTCGCTGCAGTTGTTGATCTAAAACTTGTTGTCCATAATATTTTATCTGATTTGTTGAAGATTAACGATAATTTATTTTCCATTATCTTTGTCATAATATTCTTACTGGGCTAGTTAAGCTTACCCTTTTATTCTATTGTCCTCTTTAGGAAATGAAAATGTCGCAGGGACTAGTCGGGGAACAGATTGATGGTCCGAGTTAGAGCAGTAGTAGTCCTCACTATAAAGTAGTATGATAATAATTATAATGAGGACTTAGTTTGAATGTTAATATTTTTTACATATTTGTATTGACACTCACAGCTTGTATGGTCGTCCTGCTCACGACCTTTTGATATAAAAGTTTGTATTTGGATTCTGTACCATGTGTTTGGCGACTCAGAATGGGTTGGGTTGGTTGGACCTATTCTGGGGGCGTCTTAATGATGATCCATTGGATTACGAACAGGCTATGAGTAATAAAGACTTAGAGAAATGGTAGATGACCATAAAATCTAAAATTAATCTTTGAAACAATGCTTAAGTCCATTTGGATTTTACTTGCGTTTACAGGTTATTATTACTAGATCTGGCAAAATGAACATGGAGACGCCCTTCCTCAAATATACTTATTAGAGGAGATTGTATGTATGATACATCCAGATGAATTTGTTTCAATGGTTGAAGCAAATCATGTATATGAGCTGCAACGATCCATTTATGGATTGAAGCAAGCTTCTCATAGATGGAACATTCGTTTTGATGAGACAATCAAAGAGTTTGATTTTATCAAAAATGAGGAAGAACCATGTGTGTACAAGAAGGTTAGTGGGAGCGTTGTTTCATTCCTTTTATTATATGTTGTTGATATATTACTGATAGGGAATGACATTTTTATGCTACAATCGATCAAAATAAAGCTGTCTAAACATTACTCCATGAATGATTTGGTAGAACATCCTACATTGGGAATATAAATCTATATAGATAGATTTAAAAGGATGCTCGGCTTAACCCAAGGAACGTATATTCATTAGATGCTAAAGGTATTTGGCATGGTAAACTCCAAAAGGTGTCTCATGATGATGAGCCATGAAGTGAATCTTTCTAAAATTATCCTCAATAAAAGAGAGATCGCATGAGTTACTATCATGTATGCAATAAAATATACGAGACTTGATGTTGATCAGTCATATTCTGGAGAAGATCACTGTAAGACAGTGATAAATATCTTAAAGTACTTAACTGACTCTAAGGATGTCATCATGACAAATGATGGGTTTGAATTAAACTAGAGGACTAAACAGACTCAAGTTTTCAAACTGACCAAGACGACAACAAATCTACTTTAAGATAAGTCGTTACCTAGAAAGGTGGTGCAGTAAATTGGAAAAGTTCCAAACAGTAAAAGGTTACTGGTTTAGTGACAAAGACAATGTATATAACTGTAAGTGAAGCTGCAAGTTGATGTTTTAGATGAAAAGTTCATTACAGAACTAGGAATAGTTCCTAAGTCTCATCTTGAATCCAAACATATGTTGCGGCACTTTGATTAAAGAAATCATTGAATGAGGAGACGTCACCTTGGAGCGTGTAGACTCTCAAGACAACATTGCAGATCCATTTGCTAAAGCTTTAACACGACAACAATTTGATCGTCACTTAGAGAAGATGGGTATGAGATACCATTGTGATTGGCTTTATTGCAAGTGGGAGATTGAAAGTAGTGTACATACAAGCCAATCATGTATGATGATAAAGCATATACTTTGGAGACAATCTTATTTATTTATTAATAAAAGTATTCATTTATTAAATACATTTAATTATCTACATGATGTTATTTTTATAATATGTAAATAACCCATAATTTTAAGCAATGCTTTTAGAATCATGATATTGATCATGCTAACGAGATCTAAATTCTTAAAAAGCTTAAAACAAAAATAGTTTTCAATCGTTGGATTACTAAAAAGGGGATTAGTAAATTTGGATAGATTGGTGCATATATTACTTGCTCATTGAATGAGGATGATTGATCTCATGATCATTTGTGTAGAGACACTAAAGCAAGTATGTAGGTGCTTATTGAAGAATAAGTTCACTGAACGTGACTCGCTATGGAATACCTAATGGAGTTTTACTTGCCTGTCAATAGGAATTTCTAATGTGATTGTAGTACAAGTAATCCTTAGACTTGAGATCATCATAGTATCTTGTGTGTAATGAATTATACTTTGACTTATTCCTTACAACCTTTAGGGTATATCAAAGGGTGTGCTTGGGTGTGATAAGTTACATATGGAGATAATGAATGGTCAATAAAGAATCTACCACTTCTAGTAAAAGAAGAGATATGTCCTATGTGATTCGTTAAACGACAACCCATTAGTCCTTGGCCAAGGTAGAATGAAATTAGAAAGGAGTTTTTAATTTGCATTATTTAGAGTTGTGCATTTTCTAATCGAAATACATATAATTAAATAAAATAAGAATTGACAGTAATTCCATGTCTTATATTTAATTGGGACATTGTATGGTGGAAGGATTGAATTGTAAGGTAACTATTTACTCACAGGTTCTTTTATGATTGATGTTGAAATCTATATTATCAAAAAAGTCGTTGATCGCTAGGGAGGCTTATCCCTATTGTAGAATAAATATTATTTATTTAAATAGATTATTAGTTTAATTTATTTATTTAAATAAGATTATATTTTTTCTAATTGATTTATTCACAACCGGTTTAATATGGAGAACCTAAAGGGTCATACCATAAAAGGAAGAATAATTATTTAAGAAGGTAATGGCATAATCGTAATAATGCATTAAGTGTAATTAATTTAATCTATGGTGATAGAATAAATTAAATAGCTTAATGTTTATTATTTAATATTTTATAAATATTAAATATAAATTAATAAGAGGAGTCTTATTAATATTATTACAATTATTATTATTTAATTTCTAAAGGAGTTTAGGAATTAATTGAATATTAGTACTCATTTATTCCTAATAATATTAGGAGGCAAATTAATTAAATGAGTTTAATTAATTAATCTCAATATGATTGGGAAGCCTAATTAATTAAAGGAGTTTAATTAATTAAATAAAAATCTATTTCTAATAAGATTAGAAGGGTTAACCAATATCTATATAAGAGGGGTCTTATAATAGATATCAGTTGATGCAATTCCAATTGTTGGAGAGTACTCATTTTATATAGAGGATAGAAAACTAGGGTTTAGCCAACCACCCTCCTTCTTGAATAATTACAATTCCTTGGTGGATCACCTCTAGAGGCCAAACACTTGGGTGGCTAACGTTGATCAAAGGAAGGAATCTATCTCGGATATTCAAGGAGATCGTGAAGAACAAGGAGTTGAACTCGTACTTGTGGAAGCTTTGTTCTACAAGGATATGAATTCCATAACTTCTATTTATCGTTTTAAATTAATAATTTGTATAAAGGATGATCCGGGTAATGATTTTGTAGAATTTTTTTAAAATCTGATATACCATACTTCTGCTAATTTTTGCAATTTGATTGCGCCAAGATTTCGTACAAACCCAACAATATTATTTATTAAAATTCGCGGGTATTACATATCATGCTTCCAGTTCGATACCCTCTTATTGATTTTTCTTCTTCTTTATATTAAGATTTAAATGATCAAATATCTTCTTAAGTTTATAGCTATTTCTTCTGATGTAGAATAGAAAAAGAGATAGAAATAAAAAGTTCACAGCCTCTCTTTCTTTCATTTACGCCTCACTGCTATTCTTTCCATCTCAAGTTGATTTTATATTTGTCAGTCGTGCATCCGATTATGGATTGATGAAGATTGAATTTTGTTTTTATTAGTAATTTGTTTTAAATGGTTGACCAAAAGAAAAAACAACCAGTATTCTCAAAGGTCGAAGAGCTTCGTCCTACAGCTCATGGGCTTAACCTAACTTTAAAGGTTGTTACCTCAAAGATGATAATGCAGAGAGGTCAACGACGCCAAATGCGTCTTGCTGAATGCTTGGTAGATGATGAGACTGTAATGATTATCTTCAAAGCCAGAAATGATCAGGGTATGGTTTATTGTTGAAGTTACTCGAAGGCATTATCATTCATTAAATTGTAATTCGTTTTTAGAAGGATACTTCAGCACACCTTAGTAGATTTTTATTTTGTAGCCATCTTCACTCTAAGATTTAAAATTTATTTTTTTTAATCGGAATACTATCTTCTTCAATTGTTTTATTTGTTTGATCAAAGTTATTTTTAACACGAGAACCAAATTGTGCAGGTGGATACGTCTCTAAAGCTACTGAAGGTATGGAAGCATGTTCTTCAAGGTGAATACGTTTAAATCTTTTTCTTTTGAATTAGGACCCTTATTATGCGAATGAGGTAGTATATATAGTTTTGGATGGTTTTCTTCAAAAGAGTTTGGTTGCTCTCAAAACTTTAATATATATGTGTATATATATGTATACATGTTGGATGGTCATATACTATTTAATTTAAATGAGTACAAGTTATTAAATTTGAAGAATCTCTCTTTGATCCTACAGTGATTTATTGATGGGTATAAATTTCTAATCTTCTAATAGTTTCCACTAAAAAGTGGATGAAATTTGGTATAATATCTATAAGCAATATTTCACTAAAGATATTTGTACTCGATTCATAACTATGATTAAGACTGATATAGATGTCTGCATGTTGAATGGCCATGTATGTGTGTTTGTGTGTGAGTTATAGTGCAAAACATTTGTACATTTAGCCGTCATTATTATATCTTAATTTCAAATAAAGGTAATCTGTTATTCAAACTAGCTCGTGCAATCCACGGGCTACCAACTTATGTGATATAATTTTTAAACTAAACAATTTTCTTGATCATCCTACCTATTCTAACATTCAGAGTTGCAAACGATTCGAATCGAACCGAACCTTCTTGAACTCGAACCGAACTCGATCACTTTGTCTCGAACTCGAACCTGTTCGATTAACACTATCGAACCAGGGCCAAAGCTCAGCTTCGGTTCACCTCCCTGGGGGGTTGTTTGGAGCTACTTTCCTTGCGGAAAGAGCCTTCTTTTTGCCTGAGACGAAAAAGACAAAAGAGAAAGAATTTAATTCGATCTAGAGAAAGAGAATCCGATTTGCAAGGAAGTGACACAAGCTCCTCTAGCAAGTCTGAGCCCCGTAGCTATGCAGCTACTGTAGCCCAGCGCGCCCTGCTTCAGGGCGCTTCCCCTTAGGCCTCGTACGCGTGCCCGTGCCCGTGCCCGCAGTAGTGTGCGAGTTCGGATCGATTGATGTTCGCGAACATGATCGAGTTCGCGAACATGATCGAGTTCGCGAGTTTGATCGTGTTCGCGAATTCATCGAGTTCGCTAAATGATCGAGTTGCGCATGAACATAATCGTGTGCACGAACATGATCGAGTGTTCGCGAGCAAATCAAGTTCGCGAACATAGTAACTAATTACTATGCACTGAGCTTGAACTCTAAAGAAAATTAAAAAATAAAAATAGTTAAATAAATTATATAAATATATATTAATAGCCGAATATGTTATAGTTATTTAAATATATCATATATATATATATATATATATATATATTAATATATTACAGTAATGGACTAGTGGTCAATATTATTATTTATTACATAATTAGTCTAGAATAAATGAATAATAATTTATCCATTGCATAAAAATAGTCTTATTTAAGATTTTTTATAATGAAATTGTAAAATTAATAAGATTTAAAATAACGTGAATTTAGTTTATTTAGATTAATTTAATATCTAATAGATTTATAGACTAATATTGTTTTCTTTGAATACAATAAATCTTGAGAATTACTTTATAAAAAGTGTATAATTTTCATAATTATATTTTTTAAAACTAAATATATTAACTACGATTTTAGGAAAAAAAGGCTCAAAACTATTTAGAGACTTTGTTTCATTTTTTTTAAAAAAAGTACTTATTCTTATTTAAATTAATAACTCATTTTAATTTCATACAAACGATATTGTTTAATTGGACTTTTCTAAATAACTTTTTACACATAATAAGTAAATATGATTACTTAATTGAATAAGTGATAAATCAAAGCTAATCAATCACTCTATATATTTGTCTCACATATACATCGTAAGTTTGTAACACTAAAAAAATTTAAAAATTGGTAAAGTCAAGTTTGCACTTTTAATTGTATAATTGATAGTTGATATTAATATACAATAATAATTGTACAATGACTATTACTCTATTAGTGAAGTTTCGACTTTCGAATTCCGATACATCAATCACTTGATTTCTCTATTATCTATCTCGATTTGATAATTTCAAATTTCAATAACTCATACTCATGTATATGTAAGCAATTGTATTATATTATTCTTTAATTAATGTTAAATTGTCATTGCATGAGATGATTAATGACTTTATTTATGTGATTTATGACATGGTTTATAATCTATTAAATTATTAGGGGTGTAAATTATAATAATCCAACAATCATTGTTAAAATTCTTACGAAAATATTAAAATTATTTTAATTAAAAAAGAGGGGAAGAAGTGCACATTCTTATTTATTAATTATTTAATAAAAATATTTACTTATAATCAATTATTAAAAACACAAAAAAAGTTTAAGCAATAAAAAAAATAAAATTAGTACAAATTTAACGATTATTGAGAAAAACATTAGAATTTAATATGAAATAAATAAATAACCAATTATTTATATGTAGAATTTTAGAAACAATTTAAACTTTAAAGTTTAAAGTGAACATATAAGAAAGCGAACAAGTCGAACTACTCTCGAACTCGAACAGTCGAACATCTCTCGAACAATCGAACCGAATCCGAACTTGAACCTAACAATCGAACCGAACTCAAACTCGAACCGAACTCGAACTCGAACCCGAACCGAACCGTTCACGAACACATGCAAACCGAACCACATATTTTGCGAACAAGTTCGATCGAGCAATCGAACGGAACCTCTTGTACGAACTCGACTCGCTTTGATGCTCAACTCGAACTCGAACCAAACCAAACTCGAACCGAACCGAACCGAACCGGTTCGCGAACGGTTCGGTTCGTTTGTAGCTCTACTAACATTTAACATTCAAGCTTGAACCAAAAAAGTAACTTGAAGATAAAAACAAAAAACTTGATTGAATAAGGACGAAAAAGATAAGTACGGAAAAGCAATAACTTTTTTTGGTTTCTAAGTTTATGAAATGAAGAAATAACATTAAAACTTAAACGACTAATTTAGTATGTTATTAAATCTCGTTATGTTTGTCAGTAAATCTGAGTTTTGGATGGAAAAAAAAAGAGAATGAAACTTAATTTATTATGAAAAAAAGGCTAGAAATTTGTATGTTTTCTTTCCTGTTAGGCTGTTACGGAGTTTATAAGGAAAAAAAAAAACTTAAGTTTCACATTTAAATTACTTATACTGTACAATTCTTACTTTTTCATTCATTAAAAAACTTGGTAGCAAATGAATTGGACAAAAAACTTAAGTTTCTGTCCATTTCTTTTCTTTTCTTTTCATTTTAAAATTTTAAGTACTCACAAACAAAATAAATTGCCTAAAAGTTTAAATTTTCAAAATTTCTTTTCTATGATGTTAGTTTTAAACTCAGAATCAGTGTATGATACCCAAATAAAAATAAAAGGAAAAAATACTATATAAAACCTAAAGTCACGAATAATTTTTTTAAAAAAAATGGGTAACGAATTGTGAAATAAGAACTTGAATAAAATTTGAAATTTTTATATTCTCTCAATTCCAAAAGTTAAAATCATTGTTGACTTTTTGAAGTGAGAAATTTTCAAAATCAAATAAGATAAATATTAATTTAATTGCAGTCAATGTAATCATAAATACTGTAAATTATCAAAAAATTACTGCTAATTGTAAAATTTATTATTTGACAACTTAGAAAGTTTCAATTTGGATGATATTGGCACTTTATGTCCACCCCTTCTCAAGCCCATTCTCAAGAATCTTCTCAAGTATCGTACCGATAGAAAGTGTAAGTACTTCAAAAGAGAAAAAGAAAAAGACAAAACATTCTGATGATTAAGGTAAATTAACTAATGTGTTGGATATATAGATTAGCTACCATATTGGGAAAGCAAGGGGAGAAATTTGAAAAACAGGGAGAAGCATTTATCAATTTATCTGTTCGAGTCTATTCTGCAAATGATATATTTAAAGGACTAACTGAAATGAATTTCGATGAGGAAAAAATCAATGAGGCCCTATTTATGACTACTAGAAAATCAAGACAAGGCATGAACAGTGTTTGAGTTATCATTTGAGAGGAGATTGAATTTCTTGAAGAATTTGATGAATAATCTCCATTAGTATTAATAATACAGATTATATATGTTTGATGACTTTAGGGTATGGTATGACAATGACTTTATAGAACTAGTTTTTGTTTAACATTTATTTGGATATTTGTATTTGATTATGAAATTTTTTTTGATTAAATTTTTTTTGTATATTTTAATTCATGGTTCAATAATTATAATTAATAGAAGGGTAAATTTATAAAAATTATATATATTTTTTAATTCATTGGAACTCAAATATGCAAGATTTTTTTTAAAAAAAATTCTATTATTTAATATTAATAACTCAGAAGCAACACAAAAAAAATCAAATTTTCTATTCTTTTCTTTTCTGTTCTAATTTAAGTTTTCTATTCTTTTCTTTTCCGTTCAAAACTCAGAAATGTTGGTTTATGATTTTAAAAATGACAATATATTTGGGTTTGTGTAATGGTCTTATTTGATTTATTTGGGCTATATATATTTTCAATATGTTTTTGCATGGAATGCATGGGTTATGATTTATGCATGTGTATAATGGGTTGACTAAATAATTAAATTTGTTGCTTTGTATGGTGGCCCACTTTATATTATACACTTACGATAACCTGTATGAGCTTTGTATAAAAGAGGTATCTGGCCCAAAGGAGTGTTTACAACAGGATGGAAAATCTTTATAATATATATTTATATGCTAATTGAATTAATATTGCAGGGATATATATTTCTAGTATATATATATTGTTAAAACAGGCTTTTAAAGTCTTACTATGCCATCCGTTTTAATAAGAGTCCTTCAAATAGTTGTTTTGCTTTGAAATTAATTCAAAATTGATTTGGAGTGTTTTAAGGAGATTGACAAGCTAAACAATCTGTTTCAAATTTGATATTACAGGTGTTTTCGGAAACATGCTATCTAATATTATTTGGACTATATCTTTTATATATTTTGTCAAAACATTTTTTTTGATGGGAATATATTAAGAAATCTATTTTGCAGTGAAATTTGTTCCAATTTGAATTGGAGGTTATTAATTAAGGTAACAAAGTCTAGATATTCAAGATATTTAGAGATTGGACTTTAACTACCTTAGCACATAATATTCTTATGTTCCTTTAATTTAGTCTAAATTGATTTAATATCTTTATTGGAATATATTATAGCCGTTGCCTTATTAAACATGCTGGAATCATATCTTTTCCAAATCAAAGTTTGAGCTTTTTATGCTAATCATGTTTATAGCTGTTAGTCCTTTCTCTCTCTATATATTGGCAGTGCTCGGCTTAGGAAGGGTGAAGCTACAAGACTATACGACAACTAAACTGAAAGAATTCTGAATCCTCTTCTAGCAGTGCTATCTCTCTCTAATTTCAGAATACTTCCAGTCTTGTAATCCTTTCATTAATACATTGTAATTGGGTTTAAGCCTAGGTTGGCTTAGGGGGTTTATTAGTATAATATTCAGTTTGTTCAACGAAGGAATCAAGGTCTCAGTGGTGACAAAGGTTTCAGAGGTGCAAAATTTGCAGAGGTGCAAAGGAGGCAGAGATGTCCAATCGATCGTCGTTGTAACAAGGAGTTTTCAATTTACTGTAATTGTTGAATATTATATTAATAAAGTGAGTCTCCAATACCTTTTGGTATTGGACGTGGATTAGGCTACTAGAGGATAGGGGCTGAACCACGTAAAAAATCTTGGTGTCCTTTATTTTTCGTCTTTACGCATTCTGCAAATTTTATATTTTCGTGCTTGAAATTATAACTGATACGGACAGTCTTTAACCGTCCATTTATAACAGCAAAGAACGTATCCGTTTATAATCTGCATACATAGTTTTTAAAAATTGACTATTGTAGATCACTATTGGATAATTACACATATTCACCCCCCTCTAAGTGTGCTAATTAAGGAATTATATTTGATATCAGAGCGAGACTCTACTAATATTGATCTTTGCAGGTCGTAGGGAAAGATCCTATGGCACACCTCAATTTTCAAGAAGGTCAATCCACAAGCCGACCACCTCTATTGATAGGAAGCGAGAACTTCAACTTCTGAAAATTCAGAATGAAGATTTATCTCAAGAGAGACCCATGGGAATGGTGGGTGGTTGATAATGGACCTGTCATTCCAAGACATGATGATGGTAGACCCAAGACTTTCATGGACATGGATAAAAATGAAAACTACATGTTTTCCTATAATTCAAGTGCCATGAACACCTTGCTAAGCGGAATGGTCCAAACTGAAATTGATAAAGTATCGTCGTACAACACAGCAAAAGAAATGTGGGATACTATCTTGATAAGCCACGAAGGTACTTCTAAAGTCAAGGAGGTGAAATTAAGTATGCTAATGCAAGAGTATGAACTATTCAAGTTAGAAAAGGATAAAACAATCAATGAAGCTCAAGGGAGATTCTTTACCCTAATGAACGCTCTAAGTATGCTTGGTCGAAAAATTGATCAAAGGAAAATAAACAAAAAGCTACTTAGAGTCATGCCTAAACGGTTCGCACCAAAGGTTACAACTCTTCAAGATTCAACAACAATCAGTACCATGGAAACTCTCACTTTATTTGGAGAACTTGAAGAATTTGAAAATCAACTAAGAAGGTATGATGAAGAAGATGAAGCTCCAATAAAGAAGACATTGACACTTTAAACCGAGAGCAACAATGAAAGTGATCACGAAGATTTTGATGAAAAAATTGAAATGATCTCAAGAAAACTCGAGACGCTACTTCAAAGGAAGAAACAAATAAAGAATAAAAAAGGTAGCTCAACTCCAGTGAGTAAGTCCAAAACAGAACATGAAGAAGAAACTGGCCAAATCTGTTTCATGGGGCTAGAATACGATGATCAACTTGAGGTAACAAATTTTCGTGAAGTTTTTAAAATATCTACATCTGATTATCTTGCTTTACAAAATAAAAATCAACAGCTCAAAAAGAAAACTACTTATTTTAATAATTGCGTAAATGAGCTAATGAATGAAGTTAAGTTGCTTATTAAAGGGAGAAAAGAAAATGAATATCTTAAAAATAAAAACGAAGTTTTAAAAGAAAATTTGAAAATGAGAGATGCATGCATAGATGCTTTTAATGATGGAAAAATGATGAATGTGCAACATGATGATAATGTAACAAATGCAGAAATAACATCTTTAAAAAATGATCTTGCTAAATTTGTACAAGGAGAAGAGAACCTAAATGTTATGTTAGGGGCACAAATATCTAGTCTTGATAAACAAAGAATTGGTTATAATCCTATTAAAAATGTGAAAAAAAGAACTAATAATAATATTAGAATGATTAATAGGAAACCAATGCATAAACCACTTTATTGTTTACCGTTTGTTACTTGTAAAAAATGTGGTTTAAAAGGTCATTTTGATTCTAATTGTAATAAAATTAGAACAAAACAAATTTGGGTAAAGAAATGTGATTTATATGCTACTAACCCAAAAGGACCCAAGAAGATTTGGGTACCAAAAAGATAGAGACTGTTTGTTTATTTTGCAGATATCTCAAGGTCAAAAAGGAGACATGTAGTACTTATAAATTATTTGGCGAAATCTATGAAGATACTGCAGGAAATAAAAATTTGAGTTCGTGGTGCACAAACTGCTACATCCGGACAGCTTAAGCTGTCCGAATCAGAAGAAAAAATAGATGGAAATAGACAGCCTAAGCCGTCCGAATCAGAAGGAAAAACAGATGAAAACAGACAGCCTGAGCCGTTCGTTTTAGTTGAAAACACTGAAATGCAGACTCCTACAAACAGACAGCAAGAGCCGTTCGAATTAGAAGAAAATTCTTATGAAGAGTCTGATGCATCACATGACGTACTGGAGCCCGAATCTGTTGAACAAATGTCCAATGTCAGGCTTACTAATTACTGGTAACAAAGAGTTAATATATAAGTAACAAATCACAAAGGTATGATTATTTTGTTTACTTGCTAACTAAATTGATATACAAACTTGTGCTTAATGATTACTATGCATGGTCTTATTTTTTGATAATGACAAAGGGGGAGAGCATAATATTTCATGTCATTTGTTGCTCCTTAATATGCATACATTTAGGGGGAGCCGTATATTTAGGGGGAGTATGTTAATTATAAAGTTTAATATATTGTCATTATCAAAAATGGGGAGAATGTTGGTTTATGATTTTAATAATGACAATATAGTTGAGTTTGTGTAATGGTCTTATTTGATTTATTTGGGCTATATATATTTTCAATATGTTTTTGCATGGAATGCATGGGTTATGATTTATGCATGTGTATAATGGGTTGATTAAATAATTAAATTTGTTGCTTTGTATGGTGGCCCACTTTATATTATACACTTACGATAACCTGTAGGAGTTTTGTATAAAAGAGGTATCTGGCCCAAAGGAGTGTTTACAACAGGATGGAAAATCTTTATAATATATATTTATATGCTAATTGAATTAATATTGCAGGGATATATCTTTCTAGTATATATATATATTGTTAAAACAGGCTTTTAAAGTCTTACTATGCCATCCGTTTTAATAAGAGTCCTTCAAATAGTTGTTTTGCTTTGAAATTAATTCAAAATTGATTTGGAGTGTTTTAAGGAGATTGACAAGCTAAACAATCTGTTTCAAATTTGATATTACAGGTTTTTTCGGAAACATGCTATCTAATATTATTTGGACTCTATCTTTTATATATTTTGTCAAAACATTTTTTTTGATGGGAATATATTAAGAAATCTATTTTGCAGTGAAATTTGTTCCAATTTGAATTGGAGGTTATTAATTAAGGTAACAAAGTCTAGATATTCAAGATATTAGAGATTGGACTTTAACTACCTTAGCACATAATATTCTTATGTTCCTTTAATTTAGTCTAATTTGATTTCATATCTTTATTGGAATATATTATAGCCGTTGCATTATTAAACATGCTGGAATCATATCTTTTCAAAATCAAAGTTTGAGCTTTTTATGCTAATCATGTTTATAGCTGTTAGTCCTTTCTCTCTCTATATATTGGCAGTGCTCGGCTTAAGAAGGGTGAAGCTACAAGACTATACGACAACTAAACTGAAAGAATTCTGAATCCTCTTCTAGCAGTGCTATCTCTCTCTAATTTTAGAATACCTCCAGTCTTGTAATCCTTTCATTAATACATTGTAATTGGGTTTAAGCCTAGGTTGGCTTAGGGGGTTTATTAGTATAATATTCAGTCCCTTCAACGAATGGATCAAGGTCTCAGTGGTGACAAAGGTTGCAGAGATGCAAAAATTGCAGAGGTGCAAAGGGGACAGAGGTGTCCAATCGATCGTCGTTGTAACAGGGAGTTTTCAATTTACTGTAATTGTTAAATATTATATTGATAAAGTGAGTCTCCAATACCTTTTGGTATTGGACGTGGATTAGGCTACTAGAGGATAGGGGCCGAACCACGTAAAAAATCTTGATGTCCTTTATTTTTCGTCTTTAAGCATTCTGCAAATTTTATATTTTCGTGCTTGAAATTACAACTGATACGGACAGTCTTTAATTGTCCGTTTATAACAGCAAAGAACATATACTAATACGGACGGTGTTAGGGTGTCCGTTTATAATCTGCATACATAGTTTTTAAAAATTGACTATTGTAGATTACTATTGGATAATTACACCTATTCACCCCATTCTAGGTGTACTATTTATGGAATTACAAGAAATAGACTGTTAAAGTACTCACAAACAAAAGAATTGCCTAAAAGTTTAAATTTTCAAATTTCTTTTCTATTATATTAGTTTTAAACTCAAAATCACAGTGTATGACACCCAAATAAAAATAAAAGGAAAAAATACTATCTAAATGAAAACAATTTCTATAAAACTTAAAATCACGAATAATTTTTTTTATAAAAAAATGGGTAACGAATGGTGAAATAAGAACTTGAATAAAATTTTGTATTTTTATATTCTCTCAATTCTAAAATTTAAAATCATTGTTGACTTTTTGAAGCCAATATAAAAAAATTTCAAAATCAAATATGATAAATATTAATTTAATTGTAGTCAATATAATCATAAATATTGTAAATTATCAAAAATTTACTATTAACTGTAAAATTTATTATTTGACAATTCTTATCAAATCAACCTAATTTTGAGTTTAAAAATTAATATTTCAAACATGCTTTCAAAAGTCAATAATAAATTTTATAGTTCTTATCGAATCTACTTAATTTAGAGTTTAACAATATCTCAAATTAATTTTCAAAAGTCAATAATAATTTTATAATTTGAAACACTTTATTTTATTTTTCTTTATTTTCACTCAAGTTTTCAAATTCCATAACATTTTAACTAACATAAAAAGATATGGTGATAGCCCATATACATTTATTTTGACAGCTTGCTCGAATGGTAAGAGAGTCCTTATTAAAGGAAGATTGTGTTTCCTTATTTGGTGGGATAAAAAGATCTAATTTGAGAAGGAAACGATCAATCATTAATTGCAGTTATAAGGTAATTTTAAAAAGGACTTCTACTCCTAATTGGATTCGGGTGGACATGACAGCTATAAATACAACAATAAGCAAGGGTTTGGCAGAGGACAATAAGAGATATGATATGACACAAATAAATAATTTGTACCCGTTATTATTTTATATTGGATTTCTTCTATCTCTCCGTGGTTTTTTCCTAGTATGTTTATCTGTGTGTATTTCATGAGTTTAATTTCACAACAATACAATCAATTGTTACCGCTGTTTTGGCCTGCTGTTTTGGTGATTTCGTCAGGCGTACAAAATTTGGCGTTAACAGTCAGTAAATTTGAGTTTTGGATGGAAAAAAAGAACGAAAACTTAATTTTTAAAAAAATCTAAATATCACAGTCTTAACTGCTAAACATTATAATAATGGATAATGATTGAATATTTTGCCTCTAATATAATGGTGGCATGGAAGTAACGTACAGATGGATGGTTTATATGGTGGAATGGAAAGTTGAAGCCACTAGCCAAATTAAACTACTCTTTAGGCCAATTCTTCCAATTCCACCCTACCAATCAAAGTCTCAAACTTATGCATTGGAAAGGTAACTCCGGGAATTGTAAGCCTAATCTTTATCCAACCCATCAATTACTTAATATAACACCGCATCAATTACTAAATCTTAATTTTGCAATTTGACTGTCCCAAATTCGTCATTCAAAACCTTTTAAAACTCTCCAATATATTAATGCATGCAATGTAGTACTACCTCCGTCCTATAATAAGTGCTTTTTTAGCTTAAATCACACAAACCAATACACAAACTAAAATAACAAAAATACCCTTAATATATTTTCTTTGTTTTGTTTGACCCTTTTTTTATTGTCTTTTGGTCTCTCTTTCTCTTTCTTCAACATTTCAACTTTCCAATAAATACGCAATAAATACCATTGGATGCATAAGGGCACATATGGGAAAATATTGTAAAAATTGTATTGGAGTTCTAACACATCACTTATTTTGGGAAAAATTGTTAAGCCTAAAAAAGCACTTATTGTGGGACGGAGGTAGTAGTATATTCTGTTCATCTCCGTAGTAAACTTTTCGTATTCTGTATTTTTGTATCATTTCCATAAACATTCATGCATGTATGTAGAAAATATATACAATGATTTGATCTTTATGCATGTATCATGTAGAAAATATATACATTGATTTGATTTTTTTTTTAATTTGGAAATATTTTTTGTAAAATATATGCTCTACAAATATTTATGAAAACTTAATTTTTTTTATGAAAAAAGGCTAGAAATATGTATGTAACTTTAAATTACTTATTTTCCCTTGTATTAGTTTTATTATGTTTATAATCTTGAGGGTATAATAGAAAAAAAGGCTAAAAATTTACTATTAAGTGTAAAATTTACTATTTGACAATTCTTATCAAATCAACTTAATTTTAAGTTTAAAAATTAATATTTCAAGCTAACTGGCTTTCAAAAGTCAATAATAAATTTTATAGTTCCTATCGAATCTACTTAATTTAGAGTTTAACAATATCTCAAATTAACTTTCAAAATTTGATAATAATTTTATAATTTGAAACACGTTATTTATTTTTCTTTATTTTCCCTCTAATTTTCAAATTCCAAGACATGTTAACTAATATAAAGGAAGAGAGAGAGAGAGAGAGAGAGAGAGAGAGGAGAGAGAGAGAGAGAGAGATGAGAGAGAGAGAGATCCCATAAAATTTTATTCACGACTTCAATAAATTTTCACTAACATAGGAGGAGGGAGTGAGATAAGAAGAAAAAAAGAAGAGAGATAATAATTCATCCCATTAAATTTTATTCATAACTTATTTCCAGCATGCACAAAAGTAAAGAGCATAAAAAAAATGAATCACTTTTTGATACTAGACGATCCAACCGACTCATTATCAGATTTCTCCGCATCAATATAATTAGGTAACGGAACAATTCCAGCTTTCTATATTCTGTAAATCCTCTACAAGAATCTTGTAGTGATATTTCACTTGCCTCCACCGTTTTGCTTGGAACCATCGCCGCAATCCGCTGAAATTCGTCTTCCGATTCTTTCTTCAAATACAGCGCAATGCCGTTCTCAAAAGCTTTGTTCTCTTCCCATGTCCAACTTACTGGGGCTGTTGACATGATGATGATGGTGATGATGATGATGATGATGATGATGATGATGATGATACTTAATGTTTGTGTTTAAGGCTCTTGTGTTTGAGGTGCAGGCTGCATGAGTTATATATACTGTTAGAAAGCATTAATCATGCAAAACGGGATGCATAAATTTTGGTTGATGAATGACAATTGACATAATTTTGAAGATATGATGCCTCAATTCAAGTTTATTTGGTTTGATTTTTAATTGATTAGAAAAAATTAGGATTGCGCTAATATTTTGTATTGTGAAGTTATGGTAAGTTTGAAGGGATGAACTTGCAGGAAATTGTGCTATCAATTTCATTTTTTTAAAAATTTTATTTTCAGTTTTTTTGCAATCCAAAAAAAAAAAACTTTCAGGAAATTAAGTTATA